>OZ035880.1:150409019-150497895 GCA_964034835.1 Muscina levida | reverse complement strand
TCTTTTGAAAGAAGTTCATAGCAGAATGGTTTTGAAGTTTTTCGAGTCTATGCACTCAAGAAAGAATTCTCATTTTGTTGTGAATTCTGGTACATAAGACTTGATAAACAATTTGCAATCATTATACCAAAGTCTGCTGAAGAGGATTCGTGGCTGGATCCGAAACAGCTGTACAGACTGCCTGGCATTATGAGAATATGATTCTGCTATGAACTTCTTTCAAAAAAACACTGGTCTTGAGCTTAAAATAAATTCCAATATTTCCAATATTCAATATTTTCTAGTATATTGATATTATTACTCGATTTCTAAAGTGGACGGAGTGGTACATTTTTATGGGAGGTAACAGAAGGGGCGTGGCTAGCCTTCCACTTTTTTCTCCAATACTTTATCCTATTATAGGTTAACAAAATACAGTACTTGGGCACGATCGCGTTGGGCATATTGATATTATTTTTTTTTTTAAACTTTATCCTTCTTGGATGTTGGATGTTTTGATATTATAACTCCATCTCTGAAGTGGGCGGAAAGGTACATTTGTAAGGGAGGTACCAGAGGGGCTGTGGCTAGCCTCCCAATTATTTATCTTTCAAAACTTATCCTGGTTTTGTTTTACTAAATACTCAATTTAGGTATGATCTCGTTACTAAGTCGTGCAAAATTTCAGAACATTTGGTTGCGTCTTTTGAAAGTTATCGTGCGTACCAACCGGACAGACAGACAGACGGGCATGGCTCAAACGACTTAAAAAGTCATGAATCGAATTTGGTTCAAAGAAACCTAAGGCCTAAAGTGGCTCCTTCTATGTGTTACACTTTTGGGTCGTATCAAATGATAAATACCCTCCTACCCTTGGGGTGCGGGTATAACAAGAGAATCCCTACCAAACCCGAAGATTGGCGATCCCAGCAAACGTTATAAGAACCATGGTTAAAATAAATGCACCTGAAATGTCCGAATTCTCTTCAGAGATGGCCCTAGCCCAAAACATTGCACACATCACAGCCATACAGAAAATGCGATGGACAGGAGAGGGATACACACGACGAAAGAACTTTTACAGCTGCCCTGCAAAAAGGCAGGAATTTGCATGGGTATTCATAGTCTGCAAGATACTTCGACATCTGGTCTCGCGGTTTATTCCTGCAAGTGACCGAAAAGCCACTATTCGCATCAAGGCGAAATGTTTTTACATTACGCTGATTTGTGTACACTACCCGAGACAAAGACGAGAACATTAAATATGCATTCTATGAGCGCCGTGGGACCGGCCGTGGCATAGAGGGAGATCGCAGGTTCAAACCTGGCTCCAGTCATCTTAAAAAAATTGTTCTTTCATTGTCGGCTCCCCTTGAATGTTGTTGACAACAACTTTGCAGTATAAGTGTCGAGTCAATCGGCGTGTCCAGTAAGAGCTTCTCAAACAGTGACGTTCGCATTCGTCGATAATCAAGTAGGTGCCGTTAGTTTTGAATCTAAAAATAGAAAGAGTGTTTATTCACAACAACGCGAGAAGATATCCCATACCTCATTCATGGGGTGCAAAGGGAAATTAAGTTTTTTTTTATAAGCGCCTGGAGGATAGTATGTCCGCTACCCTGGCCGTGACATTAAAATTGTTCTGTATTTTTTAATGCTAAAATAGAAAGGAAAGATATTCTTGGTTCAGCATTTGGAAAATTCAGTATACACTACAACACCTCCGATGAGCCATTCAGACTGATTAGCTTCGCGTCAGAAACAAACATGATAAAGAGAGGAACCAGATTATTCCATAAATATATCCAAAGACAACGAGGATATACCCTTACCAAAAGACAAGAAACCAGATCGATAACGTTATAATCGATGGAAGACAACAAACTCCCCTAATTTTGATGTTCCCGACAAAACGTCGCAGTATATTGCGAATTCTATGATCATTGCCTTAACGAACGTACTGGGTTATGAAAAAATACTGTCAGGCGAGATCTGGTACGACAAGGAATGTCGCTTAGTGTTTGATGTGATGAATGCTGCATACTAGGCAAAACTACAGCCAATGGTAACGCGTACGGTGTCGAAACGATACAATGACAGGACGAGAAAGATAAAACTTCTCTTCAGGCGAAATAAGCATATATGGAAGAAAAGATAGAGCCAGTATATCGAGAATTACAGGGAAAAGTTTTGAATAATCCAAATTTCTACCAAAAGTAAAAAAAAAGGTTTTTGAAACACGAATACCCACCAGTTAGAACAGATTTGGAACTCTGGTTACGCAGAGTGTTCTGAAAATATGTGACGAAATGACGTCACTCATCGAGGACGGAGTAGATTGTCCACTGACGATCCGAAACGAGATCATTACGGTACTTGTAAAGCTTAAAAACAATAAAGCTGCAGAAGCCGATAAACTGGCTAGCGGCGATAACCTGGCAACGTTCTTGCGCCATCACCAAAACACGATTTGGCTCAAGGAATGCATGTCCGATGATTATAATCTGAGTGTTCTACTAGTTTTTTATCTATCGCATAAAAGGTCTTGTCTAGTGTTTTATGTAAATGACAGAAGCCCATCTTAGCGAACCTGATTGGACCTTATTAGTGTGGCTTTTGACCAGACCGACCGACTGGATATTCACACTACGACAAATCCCGGAGAAGACCCCAGAAATGCAGATCGACACCAACCATATCTTTATCGATTACAAAGCTGCATTCGACAGTCTGGTACGACAAAAACTATAAGTTGCTATGGCTGACAGAAACAAAGTCTTCGCTGAAATAGACTGAGCCATTTTTTACTAAGCGAGGCCTTAGACAAGGTGACTGTCTGTCAAGCGATCTTTTTAACATCTTAATTTCAAAGATCATACGAAAGGCTGTAGTCAACACGACTGGTACCACATTTAATAAAAGTCATATAGTGCTTGCGTATACCAATGATATAGATATTATTGGCCGAGGACTGGGGAATGTTACTGCGGCTTTCTCGAGCATTGAGTAGCAGTCGGCAAAATTGGATCTGATGATAAATGTGGACAAAACATAGTTATTTGTTTCAAAGAACAAAAAGTTCACTCATTTGGGATGCTGTGTAGACGTTGACAACTTTGAAGTAGTAGATGGTTTTGACTACCTTGTATCCGCCGTAAACAAAAATAATAATTTCTCCATATAAAGCAAGAGTTGGCAAACTGCTGCTACTTTGCTCTGAGCAAGCTTTTTTTATGACAAAACAGAAGGCGAACAATGACCCAATTCTACCAGACACTGCTCTACAGCGCAGAATCCTGGGTAAAAACATAAGCCAATCAATCTATTCTATGAGTCTTCGAGAGATAAAGACTTCTCAAAATATTTGAACCCGTCATCATTAAAGGCGAGTACCATCATATGTATGTTTGATCTGTATAACGATAAAAATGCTCCAGCTCTAAAAGTCTTCGGCAATAAACTAGATGGAGTGGTGCAGGAGGAGGCAATAAAAATTTAGTTGGATGGACCAGGTAAAAGAGCTGTTGTCTAAACTTGGTATGACAAACAATTAACGGAGTGTTTGGAATTCTTTTCTACGTATGGCTACAGATTGTGGAATTTCTATTGCTGCTGCCAAGTAACAAGAAGAAGAGAATGTCTTCCATATTTAAAAAAAAACTTGATTACCCTTTACACCCCATGAAAGGAAAAAGTTGATGACTTGAGGCGAAAATCGAATCGAGTTTCTAACCATCATGCCACGGTCCGTCTTTCATACTAAATCTCGAAGGAATTTGCTCTACGTTTACCCTAAAGACGTATATATTATTTTATTGCTATTATTAAACGAAATTTGGCAAGACTAAATCTTCCTTATTGGTTAGAATAATTTGTTTTGGAATTAAACTGACATATGTCTTTTTCCCCTCTCTAATAATAACTATAAACATCTTATTATATTAACTGTATTAGGTAGGAAGAACATTCTGTATCATTCAGAAATATTAAAACTACTTTTGAGTTTCTTTAAGTTGTATATTATTTTGAGTACAATGCAAAGCGAAAATTTTATTTTTTAACTTTAAAGTACTGGTTCTAACTCTATAAACTTTTGGATTTTTGCAGATTTTTGTTTATATTACATTCAGTATTTTCAGTTGCTTAAATTTGTGAGTTTTCCTGAAGAAACCGCTATACACACATCACAAGCACAGATCACTGTAATGCGACTTTGAGCCAGACACTTAAAGAGTCGCAAGAGCACAAACATACCGGTGTGCATATAATGCATCACATCAAATAGTCAAGACGATTTTTATGAAGTTTCGTACTTCTTCGTCATCACTTAAACACGTTCATGTAAAGGGACCCACATTATGGCTATCCGATATTAACGATGGCTATCCGGATTTGATGCAGAACTTATCGAATGACTTCAGATAGCCAATATGCTGCTGTTTATTACAAATATTGACAGATATTTAATCATGACTTATACACATTCTCAGTTGCAAGATCCTTGGCGAAGGGTTTGCAGCCTTAATAGAGAACCTTTGTCGATGTCGTAGTAATGTGTGAGTGCGTTTTGGTGTTCCTGACGTTAATATTTCCTATTTTATACGAAAATCTCAAGAAGAAAGGAATTTCAAGAGATTCTATATAGATATATATTTATATGCACAAATATATGTAAATATGTACGTATGAATCTTGAAATACATGGATGTGAATGTATACAAATTTTGTTTGCACATACCAAAGTGTGCGAACGCAAAGGCACACCACTCACGGCTGGTGCAGTGCAACGCAATGCATGTTATTGACCCATGGGAGTGAAAATAATTTATATGATTTTTTTCCGCAGTATAAACATGTATGCGAAATGATATGTTTTCGACTTACCCATACTAACATACATAGTATATCCTTATATGAATTTCGTTTATAAAGAAATTTTGTGTACATGGTTCATGTAAATTATATGAAAATATGTTTCTACATTTGTGCAAATTAAAAAGCAAGAAAGAATTAGTTTGGCAAAATATACAAACTACGTACATAAAATGTTTCGCAATTATTTGTAGATATCAAAACATGGGGGAATTTTGAATAATAGAATCATGCGTATATGTTAAAAACTGTTTGTGATAATGCAGTAGTTTTCCGTAATACCCTAGGGATGTAAAGAGGTGTATTGTATATCTTTAAAATTTGATATAATGGTGCAGTTAAGCATTTTCTTCGGAAAATCAACCCAAAATTGGAAAATACTTGGTTTTAATTCATTACTGTCATATTCACCTCGTACACGCGTTTGACTTCATCTTATATCGCATGTTTTATTCGACGCCGATACTCTCCTATAACGATGATGTGCCCATATATTTTACGGAGTAATCGTTCTGCTAGAACGTCACGCAGTTTCCCAAACGAGAAGATTATTTATTCGTTGGAACTAATAACTTCGTTTTGTCCTCGTTCATCGTTAGACCCACTTTTGATAATACCTTCTGTATACCTTAGAAGACTGCAGTCACATCCGATGATGTCTACGTCATCAGACGCTACATTTTGCTCTTCTTACCTTAGTTTAGCTTTGACAATATAAGCCGTCGTCGACAATTCGCGTGATACAATCACGTGTGGTGCCTTCTGAAACCAGCAGTTGCTTAAAGTGTTCTCTCCATATATGCAACACACTCTGCGTATCTGTAACCAGATTTTCATCCTTGTCCTTACAGGAGTGGAGCCCATTACCGTAGCCTTTTGCGTTTACTTTCGGGTAAAAGTTTTCGGACGTCACCTCTATGTCTGTATCGCTCTATATCCTCGTTTTCCCGTTCCTTCATCTCTCGTTTTTTTCGCTTAAATATGCGAGTCAGCTATAGGAGACAGTTTTAAAGTTGCCTAGTGCCATGTTCCTTGCCGCTGCGAAGCTAAATAGCTTAAACCCGATGTCGGATGTGTCGGTATGCAGGCGGAATTTACCGATCGATGGACCAAGAACATTTTCCCTTCCTATTTCTGCATCAAAATCTCCCTGGACAATTTGAATGTCGTATTCAGTGGGCATATGTTTTCTCTAGTTGCTCGTTGAATGCACCTTTAACCTCATCGTCATTATCTTCCGCAGGGGCATGTGCACAAATCATAGTGATCTAGAAATATTTCGCCTTGATGTGAATTGTGGCTTTTCGATCACTAACAGGATTGAAACCCGAGACAAGATGTCTGAGTCTTTCGTCAACTACAAATCCACATCCAAATTCATGCTTTTCCGCATGGCAGCTGTAATAAATGTAACAATTTTAACGTCGCGAGCATCCTTGTCCTGTCCATCTCATCTCCTGGATGGCGGTGGTGGCAAAGTCATATTTTTTGAGGACATCCGCCAGTCGAATAGTGGCACCTTCTCTATAGATAGACCGGACTTTCCAGGTGCATATCCTAAATCATGGTCCTTATTTAGTTTGCGGGGTCGTCAACATTTAGGGGTTTCCGTTTGTTATTTTCTCTTTTTCATGTTTTCATAACCAGTAAAGGACCTAAAGGCGGGGGGCTAGCCCTACCATCAGAGTTCGTCGCTCACTATCTGCCGCTATTCATAATAAAAAAAAAGTTGCCTAGGTGCCACCACGAAGGAGGTTGTGAGTACGGTTGAGATGACATTTTCACTTTGCATCGTTCGTCGCTCACTATCTGCCGCTATTCATGATAAAAAAAAGTTGACTAGGTGCCACCACGAAGGAGGTTGTGAGTACGGTTGAGATGACATTTTCACTTTGCATCCCCAACTGCACCCAACACTTCTTAGTTACTGTTTCTATGTTTTTCTCATAGTTTAGAGCCACCATTAGATGATTTAAGTGATCACTGATGTCGTTTAACTCATTATTATTTTTTGTCAAAATGATTGGAAGTCAATGAATACTTTTCATCATCCGAAGACATAGCCCGAGACCAAACAGTTTTATCTTTAGGTTTTATAATATTTCAACAACAATTTCTTCAAGCCCTACTCGAGACTCAAACAATTTAAAAGTTTACAAATGTGATAATGTTGAGGCTGCTCACCAAAAAAAATAAAAATGACTAAACAATTACCTTCCTTAATCTCAGTTGAATGGAGACAACTTCTGCCGAACCCTGTATATAGTCGTGTGGATAACAAATAACTTCAAACCATCCTTTTTCATTCCATAGTAGTAAGACAAACGTTACCGAAAACGTCTTCTAAAGAACACACGCACACAAAACGAAGGAAGACATTGAATAAAACTCTTTTGCATTTTACATCACATTGCGACATGTGTTGCAACATAAAAAGTGTCGTCAAAGTTATTCCCATACACAATTGTGAACGCATCAGGTAGCTCTCTGAAGGTATTTGCTTCCCCCATCTTTCACCGGTGGTACAAAGTACGTTAAACTCATCTCCCTGAATAGAAATATGTAATGTCTTGCAAAGCTGATTAAGTGTTAATATTGTGTAAATTTCATTTTGTTTCATAACACAATCTATAAAAATGATAATTTTCACAACATCTTGAAGGCATCTTCCGAAATATTCCTCCACAGGAATAAGCATATTCACAATGTCTTAGAATTTTTTTTTCGTTTTATACTTCCTTTGTTGGAAGGAACTTTACTCTTTTTGTGAATAGTCATAAGTGTTGGGTGTATATTTGGCTGTTTGTTATCGTGTTTTCTAAGGATTTCACACGTCTTGTGGGATTTTCAAGTGTCTTGTAGTTTGTACTTCTTGTAACAACTTATGACTGAGTGAGTGAGTGAGTGAGTATATTTTTGCCTTTAATTATACATTTTCTCTGGCATTGTATTGCTTGTTTCATATGTTAATTAATGCAACATTGCCTGACTCACTGTGTCTACTTTAAGTACGAATGAAATGTGTACGAATTATGCGTGTATTGTTATAAAAGTTTGCCATTGAGGCAGTGTACATCTTTCATATATTCTTTTTAAATGAACTTAAATTCAAATAAAATTGGACTATGTACGTTTTTTCCACGAAGTAAACTCCTTACTCCTTACGATAAAAATATAAGTAAATTATAATGCCTTTTTGGAAATTTCAAACCATTTATAGTTCATTTAAAAACCAATGACCCAAGTGAATCCATGGATTTAAATACATGTACTCTGCTATTAACCCTCGCACTTTTAAGTATGCTTATATTGTATACAATATAACTGAAGTTTTCTTTTCTGTTGTCATGTTGCAATATTGCTTTGCATTTGATGATGACATTTATTCCATGATTTGTCTCTAAATTTTATAAGTTTGTGCAAAAGTGCCTTAACAAATACAGAAGTAACAACTAACTATCACATTCATACATATATGTGCCTGCACTTGTTCTCTACATGTCAAGGATTTTATTTTCTGTTAAACTCTCTATTGTTATATTTGAACTTATATAACCTTGTGCATTTTCACGAAACTCTTGCTAATAAGAAGCATCATTGATATGACAGTTTGTTGCATTTGTTATTAATTCAAAAGAAATGCAATAGTTTTATTAAAGAAATAGCGTGTAGGATATTGAAATGACTTACTTTGCTCAATGCTTATGGGTATGTTATTACTATGGTATCTTTGCAAAGATTTTGTTGCCTTATATTGCGAAGAAATTAATATTCAGAAATTTAATATAATTACATTAATATTCTTAACAACTATGTTAATATATTTAAGAACAACACAGTACAAAATTTTTCAGCTCATTGTTTTGGGACTCAATTCTGAAATTCCAAAAAGAAGAAGTTCTGCATCATTCGTTTTGCCAAGTACCATGGCACAATAATTTTATATCGATTTGAAGTTAGTAAGTACCGTATAGGGGAATCAGTCACGTTTTAGGCTCTTTTGTTTGACATAACTCGAGAACCACCAGTCCGATTTAACTGAAGCAAATTTTGAATTACAATTCCTTCTGTTCATATAACGTTTCCTACATAAGCAACAGTTTCACTTTTCTATTCTTCAAATCATTTTGAACTTGGTTTATTTTGTAGCAGTTACAATAAAACTGTTGTACTCCGTGGCGTATAATTGACGTGGAATATTACTTATGATAATCATGCGCCACCATATAACAATAAAACAAAAGAGCCTAAAACGTGTCAAATTCCCCTGTACGATACTTACTACTTTCAAATCTATATTAAATTATTATGGCATGTAACTTGACAAAACGTATGATGCAGAACTTCTTCTTTTTGGGCCTACTTTCACGTGCAGTTCTCAGAATTTCCGTTTTTCTTTGTCCTTGCACAATTTGGATTTTTGTCGTGGAAGCATCAAGGATGAGTTTTATTGGCTGGAGAACTCGAAAATTAAAAAGAATTTAAAGGAACTTCTGATCGAGGTTGATTTGACCAGTGCCCCGGCACCTTTGGATTGCTTATCTACGTCGCTTCCACTGATCTATCGAAAGCCACTGTCACGAATTTTTGCCTATATTTACTGAAGACTTCGTGCCAGTCAGTGTCATCCCACAAAGACGTATCAGCTACGCGGGATTGCCTTTCTTAAACACATGACATAAAACACTCAGACTCCAATTATCGGGTATGCATTCCTATAGCCAAATCGTGTTTATGACCTGGTGTATGAACGTTGCCAGTTTATCGGCTCCCGAAGTTTAACTGTTTTGCCGTTTGATCTTGTTTTGGCTCTGTGGTTTACTCCGTCGTCGATAAATGGCATGATTTTGTTACTTATACTACCTCTTGGAACGAGCAGGCTACGAAAATGTTCCCTCCATATATGCAGCACAATCAGCATCCGTTACAAGATTTCCATCCCTGTCCTTACTGCTAGGAATCCCTGTTCCAATGCCTTTACTTTTTACCTTTTGGTAGATCTTTCGGGCTTCACCTTTACCTTTCGATATCCTGCCTCCCTCTTTCCTTCTGTAGACCCGAAGAGGCATTTAATCTCCTTCCTCTTCTTCGTCATCGCACGCGTCACCATTGGCTGGTTTTTGCCATGTATGCAACCTCCTTTCCTCAAACATTCCACGACATTCCTCATAGTACAAGGACTTGTCTAAGTATGGTTTTTCATAACCCAGTAAGGTCGTTGTGACAGTGGTCATAAAATTCTCAATATTCTATCACGGTATATTAGGAACATAATTAAGTAAGTTTATTTGAAGTAGTTGAGAGAATAGGTGGGAGTAGGCATTGACTATCTCGGTGGTATGCAGTTTTGTTATGTCTAGCTTTCTTTGCGTTTAATTATGAGTATTTGTAGCACTAATTATTCACATGCATACCTGCAACTGTGTGGTTGATCCGAGTCAATCACAAGCTATTTGAATATAATTAGAATATTGGATCTCAAAGCCATGCTAAAAATATTACTTAACAGTTATGTTTTTGTAATATTAAAAAAAATAATTTAATAAACTTTTTAAAAATGGAAAATCAAAGAAAAAATGAAAACGACCAAGTTTTTAGAAAATGTGTTATTAACTTACTTTTTTCATTAATGATTGGCTAAATTTGAATCGTAGTATTAAGTATAGACCACTTATTTTACACTTCATGTTTTACACTTCGTGCAGAATGTAATGCTAAATGTAAAACACTCAAGAAGACAAGTGAAACCCCAAGTATCATTAGACCAAATTCTTTTGAGGGCTTTTAGGACGATTGACCCGTCTCCGTCAATTTGGCCGTCTCGTTGGATGGCTGGTGGGCAGGATTATTTGCCGAACATTAAATTTTCCAAAACTAACTTTTCATTTGATTGTTATTCAATATTCTATACGGTAACCATTTCTACAGCAACCGTTTACGTGCCCTACGCAGGCAAAAATTAATACAATATAAATTTTAGGTCATTAACTCAGAGTAAAAGTAAAAGGTAGAAAGGACTTACGGTGAGGGTATTTATAAGTCAGTTTAACTGAGTGCCATTTCTGTACTAGTTTTACATTACCAACTGTATAACTCTTTGCGCTATTCCCCTTATTATTAAGATTATTTTATTCTATTCATTTCTTTAAGTGTATCTGCTAAACAATTTTGGAAAATAAACAAAAGAAAATCAAATGATGAAAACATGATAATGATGATAAAGAAGGCAATCAAAAAGATTAAAGTAATTAATGCAATTCCCACAGCAATCAATTCCTCAGTAACACCAAAGTGTTATAAGATGATGAAGTTTAGCCAAAAGCATTAGACGGATATCTGCAAAAAGGGTCAAACCATCAGCTCAAATGAACGAATGATGTTTCAAAGATGGATGGATGTGAGTAAGCATAAGTACGTACTGGCGTAAACACTCACGCAAACACACACACACACATGTTAATATACATATGTATGCATTAAAGCTAACTGAAACGTTGGCATAAAAGCACTAAGACATTGGCCTAAAGTATTAGGACTTAAAGTGGCGTTAAGTTTGAGAAAAGATAAGATATGAGCAAACATGTGATAAGGCCATTAAAGTTGCTCAGCTCATAAGATGTCCAAACACATACTATATCAACTTATACACACACACACGCACACACATATCCATTGATGCGGATATAAAGGGAAAATACAGAAAACGAACGTTTGTATGTACATATCTCTATTGTGTACACCAGCACATACAGACAGACCCGTTATTCGCACTTAACTCCATTCAATATTCTATGGATGGATGAACTGTTTGGCCAGCCGGAGAGTATGTACTAGTATGTGTGTGCGAACGTGATTGTGTTAGTGTTTGTTTATTCGACAGATTGTCTATTATACTTAATTGAGAGTATAACTAAGGGTTTTTACAAAATTATGTTTGTTTTTCAGCTAAAAGTCATGCCGGAAATGAGTTGATTATTGTAAATGAGTTTGTGTGTGCGTCTACTCGCAGTGAGTTGAATTCTGTAAAGTTAAGTTATTGTGATAAACATATTTTTCCTTTACCCTCCTCTCTGTACGCACTGTGAAAACAAACTGTTACGAGAGTGATGTTTTGTTTAGATTTCTGACATGAATCATAAACTTGAAGCCAGTTAGCTCTCAGTCGGTGCGAAGTAAAATCAATCTGTATGTTAAAGTTTATTTCAGAGTTGGTTATAATCAACTTGGGATATAATTAGAGTATGTATATGTCAGATTTGAATTACTCTGGGGGTTTGGAGTTTTTCGGAAAATAAGTTTTTATAAAATTACAGTATTATATTAAGTATTTTTTTATAAACAAATATGGATTTTTAATATTATGCGGGTATTGTCCACATACAACTTTGGAAGAATTACGTATTTTTTTAGAGATTATTCTCAGTATAATTTATAAATGAACAGCAAGCTGGAAACAAACTAGTTATTTTTTTGTAAGTTTAATTTTAATGTAAACATAGAAAATTTTGCTGAAATAGTAGGGACCGGCCGTGGCATAGTGGTTAGAACACGCGACTACCATGCGGGAGATCGCAGGTTCAAACCTGGCTCCAGTCATCTTAAAAGAAAAAATAAAAAATTTTCTTTCATTGTCGGCACCTCCGAATGTTGTTTGACAGCAACTTCGCAGTATTAGGCGTCGATTCAATCGTCGTGTCTAGTAAGAGCTTCTCAAAACAGTGACGTTCGCATTCGTCGATAAATAAGTAGGTGCCGTTAGTTGTGAATCTAAAAATAGAAAGCGTGTTTATTCACAACAACGCGAGAAGCTATCCCATACCTCATTCATGGGGTGCAAAGGGAAATTAAGTTTTTTTAAGTAAGTAGTCAATTTGAAAAAATGTTCAATATTATTTTATATTATTCATAATGATTTTTTTTACTCTCATGACTATCATGCGCGAGATGCCCGGTTCGATTCCCGCCTCTAGTCATATACATACATTTTACTTCCATTGTCGGCACTTTTGATGTTGTAACTTCGCAGTATAGTGTCAAGTAAAAGCTTTTCAAACCGTGACGTTGACTTTCATCGATAAACCAGTAGGTGCCGTTAGTTGTGATCCTGAAAATAAGAAACGTTTTAACTCACAACGCCACAACGTTTTAACTCACATTAAACTCTTAATAACGATTGGTCCATTACTTTGGAGGGTGTCACGCATACTATTCCATTATTCGATAATAAGCCTGATAGCGCATTTTTGTTAAAAGTTTACACTAGGGCAGCGAAAAGTATGGACCACTTTTGTTTTGTAATTTTATAAATGTTTCACCGAAATATTATGTCACTTGATGAAAAAAATATATGGCGGAAATCTAAGTAAGATCGGAAAACTTTATCAAAGGTCAGGTTTTTAGCAAATTCTAAATTTTTTACCAATATTCGATTAAGGAATTGTATTTTTTCTCGTAAATATGTAATAGTTAAATATTGAAATGAGTGGACGGCGCCTCGGCCCAACTTGGTCTCAAACAGTGTAGTTATATCTCTACTATACTATGAACTTTTTATATTATTATGGATGTTATAATGGTTCATTTTAAATGGGGCGTGACACAGCCCATTTCCACCCTGGCTGTAATTCATACTGTACCATCTTTATCATGTATCATCTTTTTACCTCTTTAGTTCATGAGATACAGACGTTTAAAGTTTTAAGTTTTAATCCACTCCCACTGATTCGATCCCGCCTATTTTTTGTTGGTTCACAAACTTTGCTGCCAAATATATCCACACACATTTTCAAGGCGATAGGAGAAACAGTCCTTTAGATATTGCGGTTTTAAAATTAGGGTCCAATGGGCAGAGCCACGCCCACTTGATATATCAAAAATGAAAGTACTCCATTATCACCAACGAGCACACAGTTACATTCTGTGAAAAATGCAGCAAACAAACACATACTCAATAATCTATATAAATTCAACCTTTAACCCCTTTGTGGCACGACTTATAGTTTTCCGATTTAGGTCAAATTTTGACCATAGCTATTTTATATCTGAATTTTCGCTGCCAACCTAGTGTACACCCATCCCAAATGAATCCATATTAAATTTCAAGACTGAAGACACTTTAGTCCCTCCAGCTATTAAGTTTGAAAAGATAGAATGAAGTCAATCAGTTTAATAATATGCCAGATATTGCATGTTGGTTAATGGGATCATATAGGTGCGCCCACACCTTATACTCCAATCCCACCCACTTTTTTACCCCCACCCTACGAGTAAGAGGGTATATATCATTTGATACGACCCAAAAGTGTAAGAAATAGAAGGAGCCACTTTGGAACCTAGATTTTTTTCAACCAAATTCGATTCTTGACCTTTAAAATCATTTGGGCCATGCCCGTCTATCTGTCCGGTTGGTACGCCCGATAACTTTCGCAAGACGCAACAAATGTTTTGAAACTTTGCACGAGTTAATATTTCCCCAAAACTACTTACAGTATTGCAAATGGACTACATGGCCACGCCAATTCTGGTACCTCCCATACAAGTATATCATTCCGCTCACTTTAGAAATCGGATAATAATACTCACAACTCCATCGTGCCCAAATTCTGTATTGTGTTAAGCTATAATAGGATAAAGTTCTGGAGAAAAAAACTGGAAGTCTAGCCACGCCCCATCTGGTACCTCCCATACCCACTGGAACCGCCCACTCTAGAATTCGATTAATGTTATTAATACAGCCAACGCGATCGTGCCCAAATTCTGTATTTATTATACTTACAGGGGGATAAAGTTTTGGAGAGAAAAACTGGAAGACTAGCCACGCCCCATCTGGTACCTCCCATACAAATCTACCACTCCGGCCACTTTAGAGCCAAGAAGGATAAAGTTTTGGAGAAAAAATTTGGAAGTCTAGCCACGCCCCTTCTGGTATCTCTCATACAAATGTAGCACTGCGCCCACATTACAGATGGAATAATAATATCAATAAACACAACTTGATCGTGCCAAGTTCTGTCTTTTGTTAAGCTATAATAGGATAAAGTTCTTTCAAAAACTGAAAGTCTAGCCACGTGGTACTTCCCATACAAATGTACCACTCCGCCCACTTTAGAAATCGAATACTAATATCAGTACACGAAACGCGATAGTGCCCAAGTTCCCAGTGCCCAGCAGGATAAAGTTTTGGATAAAAAACTGGTAGGCTATCCACGCCCCATCTGTAACCTCCCATACCCAATGGTACCACCCTCTCTAGAAATCGATTAATATTATTAATACACCTAACGCTTCTGTATATAGTAGAGCCAAGATGGATAAAAGTTTGGAGATGTTGTGCGAATAGTAACAAATGTTTTAGCTCGAAAAATCTTCTGCAATAAACTGGAAAGGCGGCGTAGGATAGGGCGACCCAATCTTCTTCGGATGGACCAAATTTAGGATTTGTGTTCCAAATGTGGTGGTCGTTAGAACACGTGACTACCATGCGATAGATCCCGGGTTCGATTCCCGGCTCCAGTTATCTACATTCTTCTTTCATTGCCGGCCCCCTCGATGTTGTCGACAGCAACTTCGCAGTATAAGCGTCGAGATAATCGGCATGTCTAGTAAAAAGGTAGTAAAAGGTAACGTTTAAATTACAAGTTCGATAAACAAGTAGGTGCCTTTTGTTGTGAATCTAAAATAGAAAGCGTGTTAATTCACAACAACACGAGAAGCATCCCTTACCTCATTCATGGGGTGTAAAGGGAAATTAAGTTTAAGTATGTAAGTTCCAAATGTGGTATGATGAACTGTCTACTGAGCGCAAAAACACCTCCGACTTCTTGGTCACAGTTCCTACTTTTTATACCATCACCCTTAGGGATGAGGGTATATATCATTTGATACGAAAAAAAGTGTAACGCATTAAAGGAGACGAGTTAGACCCCAAGTATCTTAAGACCAAATTCGTTTCAGAACTTTTTAAGAAGAATGAGCTATGTCCGTCTGTCTGGCTGGATGGCTGGTCAGCAGGATAACTCGAGTAAACCTTAACGGATCGGTATGAAAATTTACCAGTATTAATATTTTTCGAAACGAACTTATGGGGTTGTAAATGGGCAGAATAGACCCACCCCTTCTGGTACCTCCCATACAAAATTACCTATTTTTGGATAATTAATATTTCTTCCATAACTGTCAAACAGACCATCGGAGGATATCTAAATTTGGTCAGATTATTTATCTTGCAATAGTAGCCAAACCCTAAGAAAGCCGAAACCTTTGTCACACCCCTTCTGGTACCTCCCATACAAATAACCGAATTGACCCTTATAGTTTTACATACATATCTTTTTGTAAGTAAACTGAATTCACTCAAATTTTGCGTATGATGTTCGCTTATGATAATTAAACTCAGGTATGAATATGTACTATATCGGTTCACGCCTTCTGGTACCTCCCATACAAAATTACCTATTTTTGGAAAATTAATATGTCTCCCATAACTTCCAAAAGGACACTTGGGGGGTTATGAAAATTGGTCGATAAATTAATGTTGTGATAGGAGGCGAAACCTCAGAGAGCCTAACTATTTTACACACCCCTTCTGGTACCTCCCATACAAATGACCTAATTGACCCTTATAGTTTTACATACATATCTTTTTTGTAAGTAAACTGAGATCACTCAAATTTTGCGTATGAAGTGCGCTTATGAAAATTTATGAAAATTAGACTCAGGAATGAACATGGACTATATCGATTTACGCCTTGCGGTACCTCCCATACAAAATTACCTATTTTTGGAACATTAATATTTCCCCATAACTTTCAAACCGGCACCTGGGGGACAATCAGATTAAGTCAGTTAATTTATCTTGTAATAGGAGGCATAACCTCAAAAAACCTAACAATTTGACACACCCGTTCTGGTACCTACCATACAAATGACCGAATTTACCCCCATAGGATTACATACATATCTTTTTTACAAGTACACTGAATTCAGCCAGAATTTCCGTACGTTATACGCTCATGAAAATTTGACTCTTTAATGAATAGGGACTTTATCGGTTGACCTCTTCTAGGTACCTCCCATACAAATTGACCTATTTTTGGAAATTGAACGTTAATTTACAAAAAAAAACTTCGGACACTGTGAGCTGCCCCTAACGATACCTCGTAAACAAATAAGTCAAACTTTTACGGTTTTGCTACATGTCTTTAGACCATTGGTATTATGTTCCAACAGGCTTAGCTACAACCGTTTACGCTCCAAAGCAAGCATATACCTAATAATACATAAGTAATTTTAATATCAAATCAGTTAATTTCAACAACTCAAGACTTACACAATATCTTATAGTGGGTGATGGTATTTATCAGTCAGTTTATCTGACTGAAATTTCTGTACTGGTTTAAATTGTTTTCACAATTTGTTGTTTACAAATTAATACATTAGATTCCTGTGCAAAATGATTGCTTTCTTTCAATGTTTTGCCTTTTCAAAGCAACATAATGCCTTGTGTGACCCTTTACTTGTGTGGATGTGTGTGTGTGTAAGACAAAGTTCACTTCAGATGTCTTCATCAACAACAATATAATGAACAGTTTACTGGCTGACACATGGACTTCATTATTTTAAGGTTTTTTAAGCTCATAAATCAAAGTCAAATACGAATACTTTAGACCAATACCTACACAGAAATAGATGCCGCCTATACATACTACTAATATACCTCACATCGCTTTTTGTGTTTCATACACCTTTTGTTAGATGTAGATATTGTTTTGTATATTAAGTATATGAACATATGGATGTTTACAGAAATCATGTCTAAAAATGTGCCAATGTATGTTTTGTATACATTTATTAACTTGTACAGACTCGCAAACACATCAGATATGGCAAATCTTGTTTCTCCCCCTTTTGCAAAGCTTTGTTGTCGAACCCAAGAAAAATGTGTTGCCCGGAGCTTGGCCTTACAGTATTTATCATGTTAGGTGGTTGATTTGAAACAACAAACGTTGGCAAATGTCAACAATGAAAAACAAAATATATTCGCAACTACTGATAACTTGAACTCTTGAGTCAAACGTTCACAATTAATAAAGATATCATGTGATGGGGTTAATGGCAGTGTTGTGCCTACAGCATCGACAAATTCTGGGATTAGAGCAGAAAAGTTAAAAAGGAACTGACATTTCTATTGGAATTGTTTGCATTAAGTATATGTATCAAATGAGAGTGATATACTCAACACATTCGTGAACTTTCGCTCAGGTTGAATGTCTAAATGAGCAGTCAGATAAATTGGGGTGCACATGATAGTGGCAGCAGCAGGAATAATTTTATAACCCTACATTTTCATGTGAACCAGTGGTAAAAATTTAACAATGTCCATTGTATATTTTGTGGTAATATTTTCTATATATAAAAGTCTAGTTGCTTATTCTGTATGCTTATTTTTGAAAATAGTTTAATGCTGTAAGAAGGTTTGGTTGTCCGAAGGAATAAATTACTAACAATTTGTACACATACTTAAATTTGCTTTCATACAAAGTGATTGCCTGTGCGATGGTTTGCAATGCACTTTTTAATAACGCTGTGCTTTATTCTAACTCAATTTCTTAAAACTCCTGATACTTTGGTTATCGTATTGTCCACGTTGCGTAGTAGAGTATCAATTAATTTCCATACCCTACGTTATTTACACTCCCACACTTTCAATGCACATGCCAGCAATGTGTTTACCTTACACGTTTTCATGGTTTAATGTTACCAATTAAAATTAGTCAACTACAGTTCATGGAACCAATACCCACAAAATCCTTTCTGTGATAATACCAAACTTAAATAAATTATTTCTTTTGGTTTCTGTGTCTTAGGCCGTTATCAAAACCTTGACATATTGGTCATTTGATGTTTAAATACACTGTAATGCCTTGCTGTTAGGGCATATTAATTTTCATTTCAAATTAACATGGGTTACTTTCCTCACCTCAACTTAATCACCTCACAAAGGTCATCGCAAGAAAAATCCCTTTTACGGGTGGGCTATATACCAACGGCAAACCTAGCGCATACACTTGATTTATTAATGCAAAAACTGTGGTTGTTGTATGAGCTTTCCGTACACTGTATTGCTGTGAAATGTTTGTTTTCATAAGAAAACTGATTTGGTTTTAGGCATGAGACCCCATAGCACACATATATTTTCTAAATATGGTCTAACCTGAAGCAAACATTTTAATTTGTTGTCATTTTATCATTGACGTGGGTTCTTTTTGAGGAGCAAAAGTAAGCATTTGTTGAAGTTTGTCTAAAACTCGCCTGTAAGTTCTTTCTTGTTTATTTGAAGTGAACAGGTATCGTGGTAATATTTTTTATACATGATATGTTAAATTTAGATTTTTTTAAATGAATTGATTTCAGCAGCTGAGTGTGGCGGAATAATAATTCGTAAGAAATTAAGTTTATCAAAATTGCACGTCCAAAAAAAATCATACAACTTTTTGTACCAAACATAGATTGAACCATTTTATTATACATACTAGCTTTCCCGGCTCGCGTTGCTTCACTCGTACTTACAATAAACTTTCTTATGACTTTAAGCAATACAGGTAAAATGGCAACGCTTCATAAGACGAACGAATACCCAATCTATGTGAAGCAAACATTTTAATTTGTTGTCATTTTATCATTGACGTGGGTTCTTTTTGAGGAGCAAAAGTAAGCATTTGTTGAAGTTTGTCTAAAACTCGCCTGTAAGTTCTTTCTTGTTTATTTGAAGTGAACAGGTATCGTGGTAATATTTTTTATACATGATATGTTAAATTTAGATTTTTTTAAATGAATTGATTTCAGCAGCTGAGTGTGGCGGAATAATAATTCGTAAGAAATTAAGTTTATCAAAATTGCACGTCCAAAAAAAATCATACAACTTTTTGTACCAAACATAGATTGAACCATTTTATTATACATACTAGCTTTCCCGGCTCGCGTTGCTTCACTCGTACTTACAATAAACTTTCTTATGACTTTAAGCAATACAGGTAAAATGGCAACGCTTCATAAGACGAACGAATACCCAATCTATGTGATTGTAGCTTTATCCAATTAGTCCGCTTTAATCCCTTTTTATCCCTAAAAGTACGAATTTTAAAAGATTTTCGTATCGCACAACTAAAATGGACCGGTTGGATTTAATAAAAAATTCTTCAATCCAATTATACCATTATACGATTATACCATTATCCCTTAGATACTCCCTTATTGGTAATTTTTAACCCATAAAAGTTCGAGTTTCCAAAAATCCGTTCGTAGCTATTAATATGACCGACATAACAATTGTTTTAAAAGGGGCGTTGCACAGCCCATTTGCCAGCGAGACGTAATCTCCCATGTACCGTTTGATTTGTGTGGGCGGTACCACGCCCCTTTGTCTAAGTATGTTTTCATGTACCCTACGATAGAGACCCTAAGGATAGTACTACACATTTAAAGTTTCATTGCAATCGGTCCATTTATTTCGCCCAGATAACGATTTTATCAAAAGGGGCGTGGCACCGCCCATTTTCCAGCGAGCCATAATCCTCTTTATATCAGTAACGTATGTAGCAAATCTCATCTTCATACCTCTAATGGCTCTTGAGATAAGACCGATTGAAATTTCGGTTTGTGTGGGCGGTGCCACGCCCCTTTGTCTAATTATGTTTTCATGTAGCCTATGATAGAGGCCCTATGGACAGTATCATACATAGAAAATTCAATTGTAATCGGTCCATTTATTTAGCCAATATTACCTTTTTAAAAAAGGGGTGTGGCACCGCCCTCTTTCCACAAAAGTATTTATTCTTATACGACCGATATAGGTACCAAATCTGGACTTAGTACCTATAAAGGTTCAAAAGATACAGTCATTTTAAAATTCTTGTTGTATGGGCGGCACCACGCCCATTTTACCCCCTTTCAGTCCGAATTTCCAAAAATCCCTTCTTAGTGCGCGCCTACGTCATAAAAGAAACCTACATTCTAAATTTCACGGTTCTAGCTTTAGCTGTTTGGGCTGGGGAGTGATCAGTCAGTCACCCAAGCCTTTTATATATATAGATAAACCAACTAAATGACAATTGCACTCTGCAGAAAAATTAAGGTCATTGCCTAGGGGGAAAAAACGGGACAGATCCGCCCTGATCTTTTCGTGTTGATTTTAATATTTCAAAAATTTTCCATATATCATCTTTGCATAAGTTTACATTTCGTTTTGAAATAATTGACATGCTCATTATTCCTTATACAAATGGCCAATTTCACGTAAAATAGCCCTATACAAGAAAAAATATAATTCCATATTTTAAATAAAAATCGGTCAGTTAATATGTCCAGAGAACAACAATTATTTAATTGTATTTATCTTGACAAGAAAAAATGTTACCTTCGGAAAGACAAAACTTCTGTTTTCTTTCTTATGGTTATGTTTTATAATAAAAGTTTTATGAGTAAATAGAAATAGACGAATTTTGTGTCACACCTGTCCGCGTAAATATGACAAAAGTTTTGTAAAATTGTTTCTTTACATGATAAATATTAATACTTTCCATCAATAAAAATGTAAGTGCAATTAATAATATAGTGACATTTTTGAAATATTTGAGTATTTAGTTACAAAAAGCATTAGGTCACACCAGTCCCTGGGTAAAAAATGAAGACTGTCATAAGCTATAACAAACACAATGTTTGAGTTTTCTTAAAAATGATTGACATAACATTTTTTGCTACTGGCATGGTGAAGGCCTGTGCATATATAAGTGCATTTTGTATGCGGGTGTTAAGATAGGTAAGTATGTTAAGATAGGTAAGAGTGTGATGCAAGGTAAAGCTTCTGATCGGTTTAACTTGGCAAACCCAGAGTGATCCTTGCCAATTGCACTTCAAGTCTACTCACAGAGCTCCGTATTCGTAGTACTACTGCGGACGGAGTACCTCCACGTGGTGACGCCTGGAAGCGTGCCTCTGACACCCGTCAGAGCACGACTAACTGTGAGGGGCGAAACCTAAAACCCAGGCACGTCTGCTCAGAGTGAGCGGTACCCTGGTCAGCGTCTGACCCAGAATGGGCGGCTGTAATAAAATCCTGGCAGGAGGAGAAAACTGCGACGTGGTGCGCTGGGCTTGCAACCCGCCACCGACGTATAAACTATTGCAATGAAAAGAAGTAAGAAAAGAATAAAATGGACCCCCCAAAATGTTGACGACCACCGCAAACGAATTAAGGACCATGATTTAAGGATATGCACCTGGAATGTAAGAACACTGTATAGACCAGGTGCCTCTATCCAACTGGCGGAAGTCCTCGAAGAATACAAGGCTGACATAACCGCTTTACAGGAAATCCGGTGGACGGGACACGGGTGCTCGCGCATGAAGACGTGCGACATCTACTATAGTGGCCATGCGGACAAGCACGAGTTTGGATGTGGATTTGTGGTTGGCAAGAGACTGCGACACCTAGTCTCAAGGTTCAACCCGGTGTGTGAACGTATAGCCACCATAAGAGTCAAAACAAAGTTTTTCCACATAACACTTATATGTGCCCATGCTCCGACAGAAGAGAAAAGCGATGAGGACAAAGACGAGTTCTACGAGAGCCTAGAAAATGTATATGACCGTAGCCCGAGCCATGACATTAAAATTGTACTAGGCGATTTTAATGCTAAAATAGGCAGGGAAACCGCATTTGAGCCTACCATCGGAAAATTCAGTCTGCACACCGAAACGTCGAACAATGGCATCAGACTGATTGATTTCTCTGCGGCAAGAAATATGGTAGTTTGCAGCACTAGATTTGACCATAAAAATATTCATAAGGCAACATGGTTATCTCCAGATCAATTGACAAGGAATCAGATTGATCATGTGGTAGTCGATGGAAGGCACGCATCGAGTGTTCTGGACGTACGAGTGATTAGGGGTGCGAACATTGACTCCGATCACTTCCTTACCGCAGTTAAGGTACGCACAAGGCTAAGCATGGCGAAAAACGTACGTAACCAGGCACAACGAAAGCTGGACATCGGTAAACTGCGGACCACAGAGGTAGCAAACGCCTACTCCAACCACCTAACTCAACTGCTGCGGAATGCTCCAACCCCTGACAATATAACCTCGCAGTGGCAAAATATAGCCGACTCCTTAGAACGGGCTGCGAGAAGCGTACTTGGGTACTCAAAGCCGTCTCAAGAAGATGCCTGGTACGATGATGAATGTCGCAATGCCACGAGAGAGACGGTTGCTGCATACAGGGCGAAACTGCAGCCAATGGCAACGCGAGCTGTTCGTGAACGGCACAGGGAGAAGAGACGACAGGCAACGCGTCTTTTTAGAAGAAAAAAGAAGGAGCTGAAGAAGAGGCAGGACGAGTGCACTGAGTTGCTCCGAAGTAGAGGGGAAGCCCGAAAATTCTACAAGAGAGTGAAAGCGAGAATGCGTGGAACAGGGTTGCCCTCCTGCAAGGACAGCGATGGTCAGCTAGTGACGGACCCGGATAACGTTCTGAAGATATGGAGAGATCACTTTAGAAATTTACTGGATACTGACACCACTCCAGAAGACCCCGCTCCAATCCATGACGATGGTATTAACTGTCCACCTCCGAGCCAGAGCGAGATACGTATGGCCATCTCCCGCCTTAAAAACAACAAAGCTGCTGGAGCCGATGGTCTCCCTGCTGAATTGTTTAAGGCTGGCGGGGAGGAGCTGATTAGGAGCATGCATCAGCTCATGGAGAACATCTGGCAAGAGGAGAGCATGCCCGGGGATTGGAGTCTCAGTCTGTTATGTCCCATATACAAGAAAGGAGATCGTAGTGAATGTAAGAACTACCGTGGAATAAGCCTATTACCAATTGCGTACAAGGTCCTTTCAAGCATATTGTGTGAACGTCTAAAGCCAATTGTAGAAAAACTAATTGGACCATATCAGTGCGGCTTTAGACCTGGCAAATCTACGACGGATCAAATATTCACCTTACGACAAATCTTGGAAAAAACCCATGAAAAGCAGATCGACACCTACCACCTCTTTGTCGACTACAAAGCTGCCTTCGACTCTCCGATAAGGAATAGGCTTTATGAGGCCATGTCTGAGTTTGGTATTCCTGCAAAGCTGATTCGACTTTGCAAATGTACCTTAGACAACACCAAATCCTCGGTTAAGATTGGTAAGGATCAGTCTGAACCATTCAACACGGAAAGAGGTCTCAGGCAGGGCGATAGCCTGTCCTGTACACTATTTAACATAGTTATGGAGAAGGTGATGAGAAAGGCTGGCATCAACATGTCTGGCACCATATTCCACAAAAGCCACATGCCACTAGCCTACGCCGATGATATAGATATCATTGGCCGAAATCTGCGGGATGTTACTGCAGTTTTCTCATCGCTAGAAAAGGAGTCAGCAAAAATGGGTTTAGCGGTCAACGAGGACAAAACAAAAATAATGATTTCGACGAACAAAGAGTCCTCTCGATGGGGACGCACCGTGAACGTTGACAATTATTGTTTTGAGGTAGTCGACGAATTTACCTACCTCGGATCTTCCGTCAACAAGATGAATAATGTCAGCCAAGAAATTAAACGGAGAATAGTGCTAGCCAATAGATGTTTCTACGGACTTCGGCAGCACTTTAGTAACACCACCTTCTCTCGGAATACTAAGAAACAGCTATACCAGGTGCTTATCTTACCTGTTCTGTTGTATGGTGCCGAATCATGGGTGCTTACTACAACGGACATACAAAACCTGGGAGTATTCGAGAGAAAAGTACTCCGAAAAATATATGGACCTATCTGTGTCGAAGGCCAGTTTCGCCATCGGATGAACCATGAGCTGTATGAGCTTTACCACGACATCGACGTAGCTAAAAGAGTCAGAATCCAACGACTTCGATGGCTGGGACATGTTGCCAGGATGGATGTAAATGCTCCAGCGAGAAAGGTGTTTGAAGGCGAACCTGAAGGACGGCGCAGAGCAGGGAGACCCAAACTCCGTTGGAAGGACCAAGTGGTAGGCGATGTGCCATCATCTGGTAGGACTAACTGGAGAACACACGCAGAAGACCGAAGCGTGTGGAATTCTTTATTACTTCAGGCCTCAAATTTATGAACTACGTTTCGTAAATTGTAATTGGCCACTTAAGTAAGTAAGTAAGTAAGTATGTTAGGGAAAAATTGTAGGTATGTTTGGGAAAAATGTAAGGTGGAAAAAATGACTAGGGGTCGGTCACTTATTTGAACCCTCTAGGGGCGTTTCCGGGGCAGTTGCGGGGCTTGTTTTTTTTCGATAAAACACGGGGGCTCGATTTTGTTTTTAAACCATGGTCTTGGACAAATTTTCTAAGAATTCATCGCAGATTACGATTTTGATAACCGTTTGGTCGAGAAAATAATTGGCCCACTCTAATGATGATGTATACAATAGCACAGATAACAAATTACTATTTGTCTTATTATTTTCTTATATGTTTACCTTTATGTTTGTTATATAATTGAACTCTACAAAAACTTGAATTTCTTCATACTTTTGGAGTTTATTTTCTAGGTCACACCCGTCGTAAAATGGTGTCGCACTAGTCTTTTTTTCTACAAAGTTTTTTATTAAGGAAAAGTATATTTTTGCGAACAGTAAGTACTGAAAACAATCAAAAACAAAAATTGTGGACTTTCTACGGAAAATTTTACCTGAAAGTCATAATTTTGTGAAATCTTAAGGTCACACCCATCGTTGTCTTCTAATAGACATTCTGAGTAGAAATCAAGATCAGTGTCTACATATTACTAAACGTTTTTAAACTTAACATAAGTGATAATCACAGTTTTTTTAATAATAAATTTTCTATTTATGAATTATAAACAAAAATGTAAGTAACATGGTCACACCCGTCCCAATAGAATTGCCCAAATGTAAATGTGACTGGGAACATTTTTAACTTTTAGAGCGAACAACTAAGTACTGCTTCGTCAACATTTTTCCACATTTATTTCGAAGCAAAAATAATTGTATGGGATTTGACAATATTTCGTATGAAACATTAAACTCAGTACCATCCTTAACCGTAAATAGATTTTGATATGTGTTTCTTATTGTTTCAGTGCATTTGCGATATCAGATGTCTGCAATGAAATTTAACGAGGATTTTTTTTGGAACATTTAAACTTTCTATTCCGATTCCTCACATGTCCTATTCGTCCTAATATAAAGTAAATTCAGAAAAGGGCCTGCAAATGGGACTTTGCAATATTCAAATTTATGAATAAAAAACTTGAAAAAAAAATTAATTTCCCTTACACCCCATGAATGAGGTTTGGGATAGCTTCTGGCGTTGCGGTAAATTTACACTCTTTCTATATTAAATTCACAACTAACGGCACCCTATTGTTTTTCGACGAATGCGAACGTCACTGTTTGAGAACCTTTTTACTAAACATGCCGACTGACTCGACACTACACTGCGAGTTGGTTGTCGACAACTTTGAGGGGGTCGGAGATGAAAGAAAAATGTAGGTGAATGGAGATGGGAATCGAACAGACAGGATAGGATTTCTTATTGTTTTAGTGCATTTTCAATATCGATATGTTCAAAGAAATTTAACGAGGATTATTTTTGTAGAAAATTCAAAACTCTCTATCTTGACTCCTTATGCTTCCTTTTCCTTATTTCGAGAAAACTCAGGAAAGTGCCTTTAATTGGGACTTTAGAACATTCAATTGTTCTGCAGAAATGTTGCTCAGAAAATTCTACTTGAGGTGTTTTAATCATTGAAGACACTTGATGTCGAAAATGCCCTAAAACGAATCTATTGAGCAATTGTGCTATCTATCTAGCTGGAGATAAAAATGTTGAGCTTCTTGGCGTGATCTGAATTAGTTACTGGGGGGCCTTGTACTTATTATACCCTCACCCTACGGGTAAGAGGGTATATATCATTTGAAACAACCCAAAAGTGTAACACATAGAAGGAGTCACTTTAAACCCTAGGTTTCTTTTTACCAAATTCGATTCATGACTTTTTAACTCCAAACCATACCAAATATTTTGAAGGAGTTTATATTTATCCAAAACTACTTACGGTATTTCAAATGGGCTAAATGGCTACGCCCCTTCTGGTACCTCCGGTAGAAAAATATCATTCCGCCCACTATAAAACTCGAGTAATAATATCAATACACACAATCGTGTCCCAATTTGGATTTAGTGAAGCTATACCAGGATAATGTTTTGGAGAAAAAAACAGGTTGACTCGCCACGCCCCTTCCGGTACCTCCCATACAAATGTATCATTCTGCCCACTTAAGAGATGGAGTAGTAATATCTATACACTCGACACGTTCGTGCCAAAATTCTGTATTTTGTTAAGCTATAAGAAGATAAAGTTTGGAGAAAAAATTTGAAGTCTGGTACCTCCCATACAAATGTATTATTCAGCCCACTTTAGAGATGGAATAATAATATCAATAAACACAACGCAATCGTGCCCAAATTCTATATTTAGTGTATAGCTTCACTATCTATACACTCGACACGTTCGTACCAAAATTCTGTATTTTGTTAAGCTATAGCAGGATAATATTTTGGAAAAAAAACTGAAAATCTAGCCACGCCCCTTCTGGTACCTTCCATACAAATGTACCATTCCGCCTACTTTAGAAATCGAGTAATAATATCAATGTACTAGAAAATTGTATGTTTTACTGAGGGTGAGGGAATATGTAAGTCGGTTTTCCCGACTGAAACTTTTTCTAACTGGTTTTGTTAGTCAATAAACAATACTAAATAGTCTGAGTCGATGCACGGCTGCCACCAGCGCCTAACCTTACAAAAGCTTACCAAACGGTAATTTGCTTTTGGTTTCCAAAACTGCACAAAGGGAAGCAATAAAAAACCATCAGTTACAGAGCTTTTTAGGCATTTGCTTAGAACAACGATGCCCCCCAGTTGAGCTCGCGAGCGAAAACAGCTTTTTGTGCTTTTACATCTACACATAAAGAGCTTTTGTGCTTTCACACATACACGATTTAATTTGCTTTTCGACTGTTGATCAGTTGTCATGTAGACATCAAGCGAGAAGGTAGTACACGCAAATCGGAAAGCGAATTACAGTATTGCGCAAAATGTTTAACGATGTTTGGGAAAATGATTTTTTGTTTACGCAAAACAGCGTTGGCGAGCCAGTATGTTTGGTATGCCAACGAAATGTTAAGCGTAACCACAAATTTAATGTCGAAAGGCATTACAGGTCTTGCCATAAACAATATTTCGATATTTTAGATGAGGCAAGAGAAATTTTAATTGCTAATTTAAAAAAAATGTTTTTGAAGGAGAAGCAGGAAACATTTTAAATATTAATGTTGAAAAGGCGTCTTTTATTGTTTCGCTTGCCTTATCAAAATCTGCCGTCCTTTTGATAATGGCATTTTACCATGGAAATATTATTAAATAAATACCGAAAAATAAATATTCGAATTAAAAATTATGAAAGTGAAATAGATATCGATGAACTAATGCGTTCCTTTTAAAATGTATATAATTACCGAAATTCGGAAGTCTTAATCTTATTTTTAACAAAAATAATTTGTAATTTGTAATGCAAAGATATTTAATGTCAGTTGTGACGAAGTGCGCCACTTTTGCACCACACTGTTTGCCGACATAACAATAAAAGAGCTTTTATGCATACCCAACACACTCGAACAAATCACATACATTGACGTTGGGCATCACTGGCTTAGAACAATAACTTTTGCAGTACTTGTCGACCTCTGGCGGATAGCGAAGAAATCGTGGCACATCTGAACAACCGCTTGGTGTCGCTGGTAGTACTGTAGTATTTGAATACGATAATGAAGTAACGTACAGTCATCGATTTGTTGACAGACCTAACGAACAAGGGAATATTGTGTGGATTAATCTGCAAAAAAATCTGTCAAGCCATACGTGTCTAAATGCTTTTTTTTTTGTTATAGGAACTTTCTTAAGGAATACAGTACTATAGAAACCATTTATAGCGAACTCCCTTATAATGGCATTGAATAGAATGTCTATTCTGTTTTTCAAAAGTCGAAAGAGATTATTGAAAGGGAGCTTGAAAAAGCGTATATACATGTACATTAAGGTGGACCTTATTATTTTTTTTTCGAAACGGTTAGTTTTGTGTGAGGTTAGGTTAAGCAAAAATTTAAAAAAATATGAACTCGATTGGTTGAAAATTGGCTCGCGATTTCAAGTTTGTGAAAAATAGGGTAACATTTTTTTCAATATTAAAATTTTTTGAGAACATACATATGGGGGATTTCATGTCAAGTGTTTTTTGTGAGGTTAGGTTAAGAAAAAATTTAAAAAATTATAAATTCGATCGGTTGAAAATTGGCGTACCGCTAGCGGCTTTACGTTTGTGACCATTACTCTAATTTTTTTGTTTGTTTTTTATTTCGATTTTCCAAAAAATTCGGTAACTTTTGTGATTTCAGGATTTCTTGTCAAGTGACCCAACTTTTGAAACCGATGTCTTCCGGGGGCGGAAATTTTTTTTTTTTTGGTTAATCAGAACCTCTTTTAATTTTTTTTTTCATTGCCTTTATGTGCTATTTGGTCGCTTAGTAGGACATTTATCAAAATAAATGTTTTGTAATTTTTTTTTTGTAATTTTTGGCTCTTGTGACAAACTAAAATTAATTTTTTTTAATTTTATTTTGCTCAAAAGAAAATTTAGGGTGTTTTTTAGACATTTTTGGTCTCTTAGTGGAATATCTATCATAATAAATACTTTGCAACTCAAAACAACGCTTTTTAAATTTTTAGCATATGCACTATTAGATATTCGGCCTTATTCCCGTAGTCGTTGTCGACGCAACACGACGTCGTCTTGTGATGACTCTGTAAAATCGGTATTCTCGTAGTCGTTTTCGATAACTATCGGTAACTATTGACACAAATTTGGTATTATGTAAGGAAATGTGACGACGACGTTGAATCGAAACGACTCTGAATCTGTCGTCACAGTTTTTAGTAACGACTTGAAACAATTTGAAGGAATAATTTTAGTTTTTGTATATTTAAAAAAGGTTTGTTTAATGACGTCAAGAATAACCATGTCGAGTAACAAATAAGGGCTTGGAAACAAAATCCCTCATATTTACAAAGATTTTGTCTAATTTTAAGGGGTAATGTGAGAAAATTGGTGAAAAAACTTAATTCCTTTGGAGCGCCTTTAAGAATCCTTTGCGGTTGTAGTTACGAATCTGGTCTTCTTTATTTGTAGCAAAAATTTTGATGTGGGTTCCATCGACATATCCAATAACTCCAGTAAATCCTGTTAAAAAATTTAGTTTATGCTTCCGATTTTTCATCTTCAGTTACTTCCAATTGTATCCAAGGTGGACAAATCACCTGTCTAATGCATTCAGGGTTTCGACAGGAATCTTACAACTACTGGCTGCACTTACACTTAGGCCTTACCCTGTCCAAAGGACCTCAATGTTGCTGACAACTTAATTATGACTGAAACATATGTCATTATAGGAAATATTTCTATAGGAACTATTACGTAATGAAATGCTGCCTTATTAAGACTTAAGTAGTTCTCGAATCTAAAAAAATGTTGGAAGGCCGGCCAGCAGGTAACCTCAAATTACGATTTTAACACCGATGAACATACTCGTTATTTGGCAAGTTTAAGATATCGGATCATAGTCGAAGTATTTTCCTATTCAGTATAAGATTTTTCATGCTTTCCTCATCGATTGAATTTGATTTGGGCTCAAAAATATTTTTTTATGAAACAAAATAAAAATCAAAATAAATCAGCTGATGTACAAATGTTACATCAGCTGTTGTCATTTTGTTTCATGTTATCGATTATCGATGATTGCACTTCTTTTCGATCACCATCAAATTTTGTAAGGTTCGAAAAAAAAGGCATTAGGCAAAAAATGGTGGGATGGGGCGTATGGTCTCTGATCGTGGTCAAAGTTGGGCAAAAAGAGGTTTAAGTCCCACAACTGCCCTTCACGGCATTTCAGTTTGATTTTCCGTGTAGACTCTAAGTTTATGAGATGAAATTTTTTTTTAGGAGATACAAAAATGCGGTTCAAGAATTCCACAGTGATTTGTTCAATTTTTCGTAAGTTTTATAGAACATGTTCATCACTTTCCTACTTTTCCAGTTGCATCGGCATCTCTATTTATGCTTTTCGTCACTATAGTATCTAGTAGATACATATTCATTGTTCCCAACTAATGGTTTCCACTGGTTTCGGGTACAACTATTGTAAACATCTCTGTTCCACAGACTGATGACTGATATAAGATGGATACCAACCACAGCACTCATATCAATGTGTTCCACAGACAAAAATTAGTGTGTTCTATTTAGTATGAATCCAAACCCTTTAGATGGAGGAAAACGTGGCAACAGCGGCCAAAGTGTTATTAGCTGAGACATAAACCACATCAACATTTGTTTTGTGTACACAATGTTTTCACCAGGTGTGTCGTTGTCTATCAAAACGAAAATACCCATCGCTCTTTTGCTGCAAGACCGGCATAACTCAAAAAAATCGATTCCGAGATAAACGCGTTTAAAGTTTTTAATTTACACCCAACTTGTACGAAATGGAGGAATTCAAATAGCTCTCAGGCGGAGTGTATTAAAGATATTAACATGAATTTTTTACACAACATGGAGTATGATGAAATGAACAATTCTACATCATTAACTCAAAAATCACGTTTTTTGAGTTATGCCGGTCTTGCAGCAAATGAGCGCCATGTTTTCAAGCATATCGTCGCTGCGCCGACCCAAAACAGTTATGTATGTGCATTTTTATTACTTTTTTCACATATTCTACACTTTACTGATCTGGATAACTTTGAAACCAAACAAGATATCGCGATAAGGATTTTAGGGTCGATGAACCACAAAAACCTTTAAAAATTGCCATAAAAAATTTAAAATATTACACATAACTGATTTGATTGGCGAAAATATATATATACATATATATATCAAAAATGATCTATGTAAAATTGAACAACTTTTCAGGTTTTTTTTACCTGAGTTACGTGGTTCATGGAGGACTTTTTTTAAATATTTAAAATTTTGGAGGAGCCTTTTTATACTATTATCTATTTAAATTGTACTGGTTTGAATACAGATGGCCCTTTTTGAAATATAAATTTACAAAACACACGAACTGATTACTATTTAATTTTTCTACTACTACTTTCTAATTAAAGAAATTCTTACCAACAATTTTACAAATTTTGGGACTGAAATTCAATTTAGAGATTTCAATTATACAGTTGTTCCGTGGCGTTAAAGAAATATTCTTTTTTTGTCACTCTTATTTAGGGTTGATTTTCGATTTTTCTTGATTTAAAACAATTTTTAATACTCGCCAAGAATCAAGAAAAAATTAATTTTGTCAAGATTTTTACAGACCAACCACAGTTTTGTAATAATCAAATGAAATGAACACTTCATTGAGAAGTTATTGTGAAAACTTTTCTTTTATACATAAATTTTTTTTAATTTCCCCCCTTTATTCAACACTAATAATTTGACCGGCCGTGGCATAGTGGTTAGAACACGCGACTACCATGCGGGAGATCGCAGGTTCAAACCTGGCTCCAGTCATCTTAAAAGAAAAAAAAATAAATAAAAATTTTCTTTCATTGTCGGCTCCCCTCGAATGTTGTTGACAGCAACTTCGCAGTATTAAGCGTCGATTCAATCGTCGTGTCTAGTAAGAGCTTCTCAAACAGTGACGTTCGCATTCGTCGATAAACAAGTAGGTGCCGTTAGTTGTGAATTTAAAAATAGAAAGCGTTTTAATTCACAACAACGCGAGAAACTATCCCATACCTCATTCATGGGGTGCAAAGGGAAATTAAGTTTAATTTGACAACATTAAACAGACAATTTGTTAGCTTATTCGGCTCAAGTTCGCATTCGTCTTGTTTTTATTGAGACAATCCTAAACGACTCTCGTAAGCCGTGGAGAGACAATGTCAGGTCAGCGAATTAAAGTCAAATCGTCATTATACTAATTTTGTGTTTCGAAAAATCAACATCATTATTCCCACTATATTTTTTATATCCTTACCCTTAGGTATGGATAATAGTAGACAAACCCTCAGAAAATCGAAACGTTTGCCACAGCCCTTTTGGTACCTTCTATGCAAATGAGCGAATTCACTCATATAATTTTACATACATATCATTTTGTTAGTACACGGAATTCAAACATATAATAAAAACTTGACTCCGGATTGAATACGGACTATATCTGCCGAACCTAACTAATCCCTCCCATACAAAATTACCTATTTTTGCAAATTGATATTTCTTCCATTACCACTAAACCGACAAATGGAGGATGCTTAAATTTGGTCAGTTTTCTAATCTTGTGATAGTAAAAATCCTTGGAAAAACTTAACGTTTGCCACACCCTCGCTAGTATCTCCCATAAAATTGACCGATGACATCCACATAATTCTACACGCATGTCTTTATGATAAGTTCAATGAATTTAGTGAAATTTTACACAAGGTGAAATATTATATTTAACGTTGACCTACGAATAAATATCGAGCTCTTTGTGCTGCCCCTGCTGGTACCTCCTATACAAATATGCAAATTACCCGAAAATTTATATGTATATTTCCAATAATTTCTGAAAGAAACTTCTCAAAACGTGGAAAATAGTTTACTTTAAATATTTTGCATTCATAGGTGAAACTTAAGAAACTGTGTGTTTTACCCAACCCATTAGAAATTATGAATTCTTTAGAGATTTTTGTGCGAAAATGAATCTTTCAGAAACCCCATACAAAATAACAATATGTCCAGAGATATAGAATTAAAATTTCTATATTTGTTGGTAAATTCATTAACACTTTTTACACTGTAACCCTTTCAACAGAGTAACTAAGTGTCAGTAAAAGTCTGGCCATAAGACCGAGGGTCCTACCTTCAACCCTTTAAGTAAATTCATTTTAAAATTGTTAAGAGACTTAAATAATATTATACATAAGGTAAGGGTATTTATCAGGCAGTTTATCTGATTGAAATATTTGAACTTGTTTTGTTTAATGTTTTGTTTACTTTTTATATGAAAATTATATTTTTGTAAAAAAATAAATGAAATTGAAATAATTACACACTTCTAACGTATGAGTGATTTTATTTGTCAAGATTCTTTTTCATAATCAAGATATTTTTTGGTGAATATCAAGAATTGTACAAATTGAAATCTGGCAAGCCTACCCTTATTATAGGAAAGAATTCACATTCTCTCTATTTCATATTCGCTCTATTTTCAAACATTTCAACATGATTTTTAATAGTAGCTTGCATGTGCATGCAAACTCCTCCCTTGCACTTGTTGTTTTTTCGTGTGGCCCAGTACAAAAACAAGAGCTTAACGTAATCTACGTTAACAAGAGAGTCTCCGATCAATCTATCTTTCGTTAAGTTGTCTCTCTAATGATTTTCTTATTAACTCAATGTCAGTAATGATTTAGTCGTCCGTCCGTTCGTGTGCTAAAAGTTTCGCGTCGTGTGTCAATATTGTATGTGTTAGAAATTTTTTAAATAAAATGCAATATTTGTTGTTATTGTCACTTTCGGTCATTAATTACGTTCGGTTTTCGTGTGTGAAAATGTGTTTATTGTAGAAATACAAAAATTTTTATTGACTTTATATTGACCAACATTCTAGTCATTTGTTCATGTTAAACGTAATCGTCATAATCGCCACATATCGGTCGGTTTCGGTTAGTCGGATCGTCGCGTAATAAAGTTCACACATATGTATTAAAATTCGAACTACACAATGTACCCACTTATATTACAAGTGGTCGCCAATTTCAAGGTAAGTCTTTTGACTTAAACGTTAGTTGCAAAAAGAGTGCATGCAAAATTTATCTCTCTGTTAAATTTTTTTTCTACTCTGCGTTAGTTAACAGATTATGTTATGTTTTACTCTTTGCTTTTTCTCGAGTGAGAGAGTTGTATTGAGAGAGTGATATCAACTAATCCCTCTCTCTGTAGATGTTAATATTCTATTTAAAACATAACTTCATACACACATTGCACCTATGTACTTCGGAGAGAGTTCTCATCTCTGTGCAGGTTTTAACATTTTCAAAACTTTAAGAATGTAGTTTCTAAAACAAAACTGCAAAAAGAGGAAAGTTATGTAAATCTTCTTTGACTGCGTTAAGCACTTTAAGATATTTATAAACTTTTAATTGATGGTTTTTCAAATTTTAAATGTACTACATAACATTGACTGTACAATACCGAAGATGCATACATATATGTAATTTTATGTTATCGATGTTGTGTCGAGTCATTCGGCATGCCTAGAAAATTTTTCTCAAACAGTGATGTTCACATTCGTTGATAAACAAGTAGGTGCCGTTTGTTGTGAATCTAAAATAGAAGCTATCCCATACCTAACTCATGGGGTGTAAATTGTCTCGGGGGTGAATGAAACTAATGTCAAACGATTGCATTTGAGCTCAGTAACAAAACCTTGAACTCCATTTTGCTCCAATACGTCTTTTTTTTACCGTGGTTTGAAATTTTTAATTTTATTTACCTAATATAAAAATAGTTTAGTTAGTTATTTAATTCCTCTTAGCATATACATAAACAACTGCAAAGTTCGTAATTTAGGAAATTTTCACTAACAATTTTACAAATTTTGGGTCTGATTTTTAATTTAGAGAAAGAAATATTCTCGTTTTGACACCCTTATTATAGGCAAGACTTCACATTCTCTCTATTTGACATTCGCTCTATTAATACACAATTCAACTAAATTTTTAACAGTTGCTTGCATGTGCATGCACACTCTTCTCTTACATGCACTTGTTGCTTTTTTGTGTTGCCCAGTACAAGAGCAAAAGCTCAGCGTAACCTACGTTAACAAGAGAGTCTTCGATCAAATAAATGTTTCGTTAAGTTGTCTCCCTAATGATTTTCTAATTAACTCAATGTCAGTAATGATTTAATCGTCCGTCCGTTCGTGCGCTAAAAGTTTCGCGTCTTGTGCCAATAGTTTGTGTTAGAAATCTTTTAAATAACTTTCAATATTTGTTGTTATAGTCACTTTCGGTCATTAATTACGTTCGGTTTTCGTGTGTGCAAATGTGTTTATTGTAGAAATACAACAATTTTTATTGACTTTATATTGACCAACTTTCTGGTCATTTGTTCATGTTAAACGTAATCCCAGCATATCGGTCGGTTTCGGTTAGTCGGATTGTCGCGTAATAAAGTTCACACATATGTATTAAAATTCGAACTACACAATGTACCCATTTATATTACAAGTGGTCGCCAATTTCAAGGTAAGTCTTTTGACTTAAACGTTAGTTGCAAAAAGAGTGCATGCGAAATATATCTCTCTGTTAAATTTTTTTTCTACTCTGTGTTAGTTAACAGATTATGTTATGTTATGTTTTGCTCTTTGCTTTTTCTCGAGTGAGAGAGTTGTATTGAGAGAGTGATATCTACTAATCCCTCTCTCTGCAGATGTTAATATTCTATTTAGAACATACCTTCATACACACATTGCACCTATGCAGTGTTGCCATTTTGGTGCTTAAAGCACTGTTTTTGGTGCTTTTTTGACTCTCCTAAACCCTTTTTGTTTCTTCATACCCGTTACCCGAAAAAAAAATAATTATGGTGCTTTTGAATTTTTATTCCAGTGCTTTTAGTGCGTTTCATCTCTGTTACTATTTGTGCACCATCACTGTTATTTCAAGCATAATTGAACCATTTAAATTACATCGCACTAAATGTTCCAACATAATAACAAATGAAATAGCTCATTTCTTCATAGAAAAGCTTGCAGCAGGTATGAAAGGCAATGCCTTCAGTCTTTGATTAGATAAAGGAACGGACATATCTGTCGAAAAATTAGTAGGAGTCGTAGTGCGGTATTTTAGTCATCAAAAGAATTCTTTTATCACCGCATTTTTATGTCTAATTGATTTAAATGGAGGCACGGCTGATGAATTACTTATGGCGTTGGAGCAACTCCTTAATATTTTTAAATTGGATTTTGAATATTTAGTGGCAATCGGCACCGATAACGCTGCAGTGATGACTGGTGCTAAAAACGGTTTGTACCAAAAGATAAAACAATTATAATTTAAATAACCTTGTCTTGTGTCGTTGCGTGTGCCACTCACTTTAATTAGCTGTGTGCGCCGCTACAGAAAGAGTTTTCCAAATAAATTGGAGTTCCTTGTGAAAGAAACCCATAATTGGTTTAGCCATTCTCCTATGAGACACAAGGCTTATGCAAAAAATTTTAAATTGATAAATGATAATAGTTCCATCCTCGGATAATGCTGATCATGTTTGGTTGTATAACGATTTAAATGATTTAATCAGAGGCCTAACACATAAAATTATCATACCTTGTGAAAAATTGGTAAATGAGCGTCGTTTTGCAGAATTTTCTAGTTTTGTTTTACAATTATTATCTTTTCCATATTCTAACGCAAAAGTGGAAAGAACGTTCAGTATAATGAATTTTTTTAAATCCAAATTAAATATGGAATTAAAGTAGAAAAATGTTGCTGCAATAATTATAAACTTCCTTCAAGTGTTTATTGCAAAATCAGTTGAAATCAATGCTTTACAAAATCTGATTATTTTATTGAAACTGTTTTGTGGCCGAATGACTGCGATGGCGAGAGTGAAGGCCTTATATTTTGAAACAATTTTTTTTAAAGTCCAAAGTACAAAAAACTGTTAGAATGAAGAATGTTATATAATTCATATGTTTTATACATATGTTATTATTTTTATAGTTCTTTATTAATATAAAATTATGTACGTAGTATATGAATATAACCAAGTGATCTCACAATAAAGACTACGAATGACCTAATAGTTTTAAATGTAAACATATAATTTTAAGTAAAAAAAATAATTTAAAGCGCAGTGGTTTTTTACCCGTTTTGAGGTAGTTTTTTACCCGAATTAACCCTTTTTTGAATGGTTCATAGTGCTTTTCAATGTCCAAGACTTGGCAACACTGCACCTATGTACTCCGGAGAGAGTTCTCATCTCTGTGCAGGTTTTAACATTTTCAAAACTTTAAGAATGTAGTTTCTAAAACAAAACTGGAAAAAGAGGAAAGTTATGTCAATCTTCTTTGGCTGCGTTAAGCACTTTAAGATATTTAAAAATTTTTAATTGATGGTTTTTCAAATTTTAAATGTACTACATAACATTGACTGTACAATACTGAAGATGCATACATATATGTTATGTTATCGATGTTGTAGACAGCAACTTCGCAGTATAGTGTCGAGTCATTCGGCATGTCTAGAAAAATATTCTTAAACAGTGATTTTTTTTAACCGTGGTTTGAAATTTTTAATTTCATTTATATAATTTAAAAATAGTTTAGTCAGTTTAATATTTATTAAACTTAATTTAACTTCTCTAAGCATATTCATCAACAACTTTGTAAAGTTCGTAATTGAAGAAATTCTTACTTAACAATTTTACAAATTTTGGGTCTGATTTTCAATTTAGAGAAGTAAATATTCTCTTTTTGACACCCTTATTATAGGCAAGACTTCACATTCTCTCTATTTGACATTCGCTCTATTACCACACAATTCAACTAAATTTTTAACAGTGGCTTGCATGTGCATGCACAATCTTCTCTTACATGCACTTGTTGCTTTTTTGTGTTGCCCAGTACAAGAACAAAAGCTCAACGTAACCTACGTTAACAAGAGAGTCTTCGATCAAATAAATGTTTCGTTAAGTTGTCTCCCTAATGATTTTCTAATTAACTCAATGTCAGTAATGATTTAATCGTCCGTCCGTTCGTGTGCTAAAAGTTTCGCGTCTTGTGCCAATAGTACCAATGTGTTAGAAATCTTTCAAAGAACTTGCAATATTTGTTGTTATTGTCACTTTCGGTCATTAATTACGTTCGGTTTTCGTGTGTGAAAATGTGTTTATTGTAGAAATACAACAATTTTTATTGACTTTACATTAACCAACATTCTGGTCATTTGTTCATGTTAATCGTAATCGTCATAATCGCAGCATATCGGTTGGTTTCGGTTAGTCGGTTCGTCGCGTAATAAAGTGCACACATATGTATTAAAATTTTAACCACACAATGTACCCATTTACATTACAAGTAGTCGCCAATTTCAAGGTAAGTCTATTTTGTAAAACGTTAGAGTAACTTTTTTCCAACATCATTGGGAAAATGCAAGTGTATTGTTTTTTTATTGTTCGGAGACAGTGCATGCAGAATTTAGCTCACTGGTATATTTTTCTCAACTCTCTGTTAGTTAACAGATTATGTTATGTTATTCTATGGTTGTTATGTCTTACTCTTTGTTCTTTTCTCCAGAGAGAGTTCTATTGAGAAAGTGATATTTACTTATCTCTCTCTGTGCAGATGTTAATATTTTAGTAACATTATTCTATGTATGACATACATACAGATATTGTATGTACATCGGAGAGTTTTTATCTCTCTGCAGATTTAAACATTTTCTAAACTTTAGGAATGCAGTATCTTAAACAAAACATCATAAAAGTGGAAAGTGATGTCAACCTTCTTTGACTGAGTTAAGCACTTTAGAATGTTTATAAACGTTTTATTGATGTTTTTTTCGTATTTTGAATATACATACGAACTACATTACATTGACTGTACAATAATTATGATGAACATAATTGGTTATAACGAATTTATATTATAGTCATTTGAAAGTAAATTGTAAATTATTTGAATGAATATAATCCAGGGACCGCAAATAAGAGTTATGAGTGCAAATTTTAATTTAAAAAAAATCAATGTGAAGGAAGTACGTTAAGGTAACATGAAATGTACCAAAATTCTTATTTTATTCGTAATGAACTATATCTATTTCAATTTATATAAGACAAATAATTTTTAATACTTATTTTTACTTTTATTTAAAAAAAAAATTACAATTAAATTTGTATTTGTATTTAAAAGTTGCAATATAACACTTATTCCAGATATAAACAATACGTTTCTACAATAGAAATAAAAAATAACCGTTATTTTTGTTTTTGATTTCAAAAGTTACAAATAAGTTATTTCATAACTTTTATTTCTAAAAATTCAAAATAAAAGTTAAACTTAACATCTTTTGAATCAAGTGTTATAGCTAAATTTTTTTTTCAAAAAATAAAAGTGCAGAATATTGGGCGGGAGCCGGATTAAAAAAAAAATATGCCATTGTCTTCCTCTTGGTCCCCAAACATCGAAATGGTAGGTCAAAGTTGGCGCTCAGGCCCATGGGGCCCGGGGGGTCAAAAAAGGGGCCCCTTTCGGTTCTATGATGACCCCCCATGTGCGGGTACTCAAATAAAAGATATTTTCGAGACGAATGTTATTTTTAAGTTTCTACGGGTCTCCTGAACCGAGTTAGAGCCAATTAAATTTCCGGGATATACCAAAAAACCGGTGGAATTATTAATCTATGCTATCTATTTTTATTTTAAAAATCGCGGGAATTTTTTAAAAAAAATTTTTGCATACGGCGCTACTGTACCCATCTCAACCGTTACAACTCTAATTTAAAAAACAAATAATAAATTAAAGGGATACAGCAAAAAAAAAACATTACAAAACATACCTTTTTTTTAAATATTTTTCAAATTTTTCTTAATTTTTTCCACTTTTATCCTTTTTTTAATCAATTTTCTCTTTTCAGAGGTATATATGTGTATATAGTATATATGTTGTTCGAACCGTTTGAATTACAGCCAGATTTTAAGCGAGCGCTGTCACGCCCCTTTTCAAAAATCGATCTGACGGTTTTTCACTTGAATGTTAAATGACTGCATCTCATGAACTACACAGTGCAACACACTTTTTCGGGCGTAAACCCAACCAATATCAAACGAAAGCATTTGACCACAATAATTCAACCAGACCAGAAAATTAAATTTCCTGGTTTGAAATTTAATTTTCTGGTCAAAAGTAGAATCCAAGAATATAAAAATCATGTGCAAAAACACATTTTAAAACTCCCCCTTTTTGGAGTCGCTCTTTACGATGACAGCAGTAGTTTAACCCGCCAATGGTGACCTACTGGGGTGTGAGACCGGTGGTGTAAAAAAATTCGTATAACTTAATTTCCGTTATTGGTTTTTGTTGCGATTTCGAGAAGCTGCAGCATTGCACATACCCCATCATCAGTTCACGACGAAACTGCTAAGTGAGCACAACTTCTGTATCAAAGTCAAATTTGCGTCACCAGTGGCGGGTTAAGAAGTATCGAGTTCTAAGATAAGAAAGATCGGTCAAAATCTTCTCCCACCTCCCATAAAAAATGCTCCTTTTTGGTATGCAAGCTTCTGTCCTCTAAGCAGAGGTTAAGTTCTAACGTAAACATTATCGAACAAAAATTACACCGATCCCCCATACAAAGCTGACGAAGGACGAATGTCTTTTGCCAATGCTGAAGTCAGCTATTGTACCGTACCGTTCTGTAGTTACTGACTTCAATGTTGGTTAATGTTTGTCGGAAATATAAGTAATGGAAAAGGGTAATCGGAAATTAGTATGCACAAAATGCAAGAAAATCCAATTTGGTCAGGATCAATTATAGCAAATTCTTTGACAATTCTAAGGTCGACAGCGCATTCAGTTTTTAAAAGTAAGAAGTTTAGCTAATTTGTAGAAATAAAGAAAAAGAGATGGAAAACCATTTGTCGCGGTTAAAAGTACTTAGGCCTATGAAATGCAATCCTGAGCACTCTGATGCAGATCTAGCCAAAAGATAAAGCACAAGTAAAAGCACGGCGCAAGGCCTGCCTTGTTACAAAATACCCGAACCGGTCTGAAAAAAAAATCGTATTGTTTGAAAACGTTCACGTTCTTCATATGATAAAGTACTGACAAAATCAAATGCTGTATAATCGTGAACGTTAAAATCTATGTAAAAATTGATACGAAACAGCTTTCCAGGTGAAAAAGAACAAAAATATTATTATTTACGAATTTACAAGATTGCACAAAAGCTTTAATTTGGCTGCCAATATGCTTTTCACAGCAGGTCATTTCTGATGCAGACGACACTTACGTTAAAAGTTTACATATCTCAATGTCTCCAAAAAACTTATTTTTCCAGAAGTTCACAGGTGTAAAATGTTGGCATCGTCCACAATTCCAAGGCGACGAATACACTCAACTGTCCAAATTTCAGACAGATTGAAAAATATTGGGCAATTAACCCACTAGTGACGACTGTTACCATATGGTAACGTCGACAGCGTTAGATATTGCACGCAATAAAATAAACATTCTTCATTCTTGATTTACAGCTATGCGATCAGACGTCAGTAGCAAGCGTGGGGAAATATTTAAAATAGGTGTTTTTCACATGTGCGCAAAACAGCAATATGGAGGGATATAAAAAGTCCCTCCATATTAAGAATTTTTTTTGATTGCTTAAAGACTGATATATTAAAGACTTTTAGTTTTTGTTATTTGAGAAAAATATGAAATATCATAACAACGTATTGCACTTATTATTACTTGTACTTGGTTCTTTTTATTAACTTGTTTTAAAGCTGTTACCATATGGTCGCAGTCGGCATAACACCAGTAAAAATGGATATTTTTCTGAAATTTTACGTCTAACTTTTTTTTATGTAAAATTAATTTTTTTAACTAGGAGCCACTTTTGACCCTAGTTTTCTTTGAACCAAATTCGATTCATGGCTTTTCAAGTCGTTTGAATCATGTCAGTCTGTCCGGCTGGTACGCACGATAACTTTCGAAAGACGCAACCAAATGTTTTGAAATTTTGCACGAGTTAATATTTCTTAAAAACTATTAACGGTATTGCAAATGGGCTACATGGCCCGCCCCTTCTGGTACCTCCCATACAAATAGGTTATTCTGCCCACTTTAGAAATCGAGTTATAATATCTATACACCCAACGTGATAGTACCTAAATTCCGTATTTAGTAAAGCTAAAGTAGGATAAAGTTTTGGAAAAAATTTTTGGAAGTTTAACCACGCCCCTTCTGGTATCTCCCTTACAAATGTACTATTCCGCCAACTTCAGAGATAGAGTATTAATATCAATACACCCAACGCGATCGTGCCCAAATGCTGTATTTAGTAAAGGTCAAGCAGGATAAAGATTTCAAGAAAAATCTGGAAGTCTAGCCACGCCTCTTCTGGAACCTCCCATATCCATCTGATACCGCCCACTTTAGAAATCGAGTAATAATATATATACACCCAACGTGATAGTATCTAAATTCCGTATTTAGTAAAGCTAAATCAGGATAAAGTTTTGTAAAAAAAATTGAAAGTCTAACCACCCCCTTCTGGTACCTCCCATACAAATGTACCTTTCCGCCCACTTCAGAGATAGAGTAATAATATCAATACACCCAACGCGATCGTGCCCAAATGCTGTATTTAGTAAAACTCGAGCAGGATAAACACGACCCTTCTGACACCTCCCATACAAATGTACCACTCCGCTCACTTTAAAAATCGAGTAATAATATCAATATACTAGAAAATTTTATGTTTTATTGAGGGTGAGGGTACATGTAAGTCGGGTTTCCCGACTGAAATTTTTTTACTGGTTTTTTGTATTTTTTTGTATCTGGTGGTTTGTAAGATCTTTATTACTCGTCCGTTTGAATCATAGATCAAGAATATTTTTAAATTTTAGTAATCCATCACTTGGTTTAAAAGATATTCAATCTAATTTTTAAAAATAAAAGTTACAAATAACACTTATTTTTTATTTCTATTGTACAAATCAAAAATAAGTGTTATTTCCTTACTTTAAAAAAAATCACAATTAACTCTTATTTTATATTTTAATTGAAAAAAATTAAAAATAAGTGGTATAACTTTTAAATAAAATTTTAAAATAATTGTTATATTGCAATTTTTATTTTAAAACATAACACTTACGGTCCCTGATAGAATCTAATAATGTAGTTTGTTTTCACTCTTACATGGCCCTGTTACTATGTCCGTGATAATATTAGCCACATTGAATTACACTCAAATCTTTATATATTCAGCAAGTTCAACAAGAATATGAAACATTTTTAAAGTTCCCACATGTTATAGATACTCACGAATTTAAAACTTCCAATGCATTAAAAGGAAACAATTATTTAATTTATTTCTCTCAATATTACTCATCTTTTTTTTGTCTTTATTATTATCATATATCTTCATTGTATTGTTAGTTAAATTTTCTTTCCTTAATATGTAGATTCATTTGTTTTTCTTTTCATTTTAAATAGTAATTACATAACTTATATCATTATCACAAATAATTGTAAGCAGTTTTTGGTTTTCATCTGTCATAATAATATATCTCACACATGTTCTTCAAATAAAACAATAAATTACACATTATGTATTTGTATATATTTACAACTATGTATAAGATTATTACAACTATATTTGCTCAAATGCAGTTTTTTTCTGATAAATGTGTCTAGTTTTACGAGGAAATACTTAAACCATTATAATATGTATTGCACTAATTCTAAATATTTTTATATATATGTATATGTACGATTATGTATATTATTTATAGCAGAATGGTAGAAAATTTGACAGGTGTTTTGAGGACAAACACATATAAAATAAAAAAAAAATAGTAACTCACTTATACGAACACGTTCATCTCCCATGTGGCTATCGGAAACACTCAATTCTTTACTTCATTCACTTTGTTGACATGTAACAAGAAACTTCTAACAAGAAATAACAATTTGCCTTAAAAATATGTGTCAACAGGAACAGAGCCCACATTTATGGTTAAATGAACCAAAGAAGTGTTGTAAAAATCATTCAACGACTGAAATCAGAATATAAAATCCATACAAAATAAATCAAATAAATCTTTTATATACGCATATTAAAAACTTTTCCATTTATTGTCATGTTATTTTGTTGAATTTCTCTCTCTCTTATAAACTTTTTTTTCCATTTCTCGCAAATTCAACTTTCAATTGTGTTATAATAATGTGAATATTGTTGAAAGTCTTCTACATGTTGCCTATACCTATTGTGCTGTCGAGTGTGTACGTTTCACTCACCCTCCTCAGCACGTGGTGTGGGTGTTGGTATATTCCTGTCCTTTGTTTGGCATTTTGGAAGTTTTTATTGCCGTTCAGTTGAAGGCGTTTTCTGTATGACACAAAAATCGGATATTTATACGCATTCTACATGTTATTGTTCATTCATTCATTTCCACATTTTTTAAGATGGCTTGACCCTTGTTGTTGAAAGAAAAATAAAGTACATTGTTGTGTTCCACTATACCCATGTCCACATATATTGCATATGGGCTAAACGCATTAAGGAGAAGGCCTTTGTGGTCGGAACAAAATAGAAACACAAATCAATTAACCGATAATTGCTTACGAACAATTTAGAAAAAGTTAAAAAAGGGAAACGCTTGCGGAAAGTGTTTTGGGTTGTTGTTGACCGACTGTAAAGTTTTTAAATATGTAGAAGTGGTATTTGGTTCAATGTGAAATAATCGGGGCAACTAAATATTGAAACATATAATACATACATATTGTTATGTCAATGATTTTTAGTCTGCTGATTGAAAATTCCACATATTTTAGCTCCCTATTGTCGTCCATAAACTTGGACGATATTTCGTATAAAACTCGCAAAATTTGACAAAAATTCTTAAAACGTCTAAATATTAAATAAAATTTCCGAAATCCAGTTTTGGTACTAGGTTGTGAGAGTAAGGGCTAAAATTATATTCGTTTATAGGCAAATTAGAAGGAATTTAAGCTATTCCATGTCAAACTTGCTATCTAACGAAGTACAGAAATGTCAATAATTGCTTAAGTCTCGGGTTAATTAAATCAGCAGACGTATTATTATTTTTTCCTGCTAGTAGATCTAGTAGATAGGACTTGGCCAGACATTTACAAATATATGGTAAAACTGTAGAAAGGGTAAAAGCCAACAAATATACCCTTTTGGTACCCCCCATCCAAAATATATTTTTGTAAAAATAATATTTCTTCAATAACTTCCAAACGGAATGCTGGAAGACATTTAAATTTCTTCTTCTTTAATTGCAGCAACAATAGAAATTTATCTATTAGTAGCCGCACGTAGAAAATTATTTCAAGCGCTTCGGTCTTTTGCGCTCCTTAGATAGGTTGTCACACCTAGCATAGATAACAGGCTGGTCTATCCATCGAAGTTATTGCCGAAGACTTTTCGTGTCTAAGCCAGTGCATTCAGTCTATTTGAACACGCATGACTACGTCGACATCGTTGTACAGCTCATGATTCATTCGACGACCGTACTCGCTGTTAACGGTGATGGGTCCAAAGTAGTCCAAAGTAGTATTTTTCTCTCGAAAACTCCTAGAATAGATTAATCCGCCTGCGTCATTACCCATGATTCTGCGATGTAGAGCAAGACAGATAGGATCAGTGTATGGTAGAAGGTTTTATCATTAAAACGCTTGCTCAGCGCATAGTAGCAGCTGTTTGCGATCACTACTCGTCTCTTGATTTCCAGTCGCACATTATTATTTTTGTTTATGGCGTAGCCGAGGTAGACCAAATCATCAACCACATCAAAGTTATAGTTGTCAACGTTCACACAGTGTCCCGAACGAGTAAACTCTTTCTTCGTTGAAACAAGTGATTTATTTTTGTCCTCTTTAATCACCAGACCCACTTTTGCCGATTGCTTCTCAATTTTTGAAAAGGCTGCAGTAACATCCAGCAGTCCTCGGCTAATGATATCTGGGACCGGCCGTTGCATAGTGGTTAGAACACGTGACTACCTTGCGGAAGATCGCAGGTTCAAACCTGGCTCCAATCATCTTAAATAAAAAAATTATTCTTTCATTGTCGGCTCCCCTCGAATGTTGTTGACAGCAACTTCGCAGTATAACTGTCGAGTCAATCGACGTGTCTAGTAAGAGCTTCTCAAACAGTGACGTTCGCATTCGTCAATAAACAAGTAGGTGCCGTTAGTTGTGAATCAAAAAATAGAAAGCGTGTTAAAAACACAACAACGCGAGAAGTTATCCCATACCTCATTCATGGGGTGCAAAGGGAAATTAAGTTTTTAAGTTTTTTATCATCGGCATACGCGAACAACATGTGGCTTTTTTAAAGATGGTGCTAATCGGGTTAACTGCTGCCTTCCGCATGATCATCTCCATTATGATGTTAAAGAAATCGCATGACAGACTGTCGCATTGTCTGGAGCCTCTCAGTTAGGCTCTGCCAGATTTGTGCCTCTTTTCACAGAAGATTTCGTGTCAGTCAGTGTCATCCCGCAAAGTGGAATTAGCTTCGCGGGAATACCAAACTCAGTAATAGCATGTATTCTGTTGTTTCGGACTATTGAAAGCAGCTTTGTAGTCGATAAACAAATGGTAGGTATCGATTAGCGATCTTGCGTCTACTCCAGGATTTGTCGTAGCATGAATATCTGATCGGTCGTGGATTTGTCAAGCCTTAAGCCGCACTGATAAGGTCAAATCAGGTTCGCTTAAATAGGCTTCAGTCTTTCACATAACACAATAGACAGGACCTTGTATGTGATACAATTGGTACACACACTTGGATCGCCTTTCTTATGCACAGGACACAGGACACTCAGATTCCGATCATCAGGCAAGCATTCCTTGAGCCAACTCGTGTTTATGGGCTTTCCGGCTTTAAAGCTCTGCCGGCAGTCCATCGACTCCCGTAGCTTTATTATTTTTAAGAAGTGCAATTGCCGTACTGATCTTGTTTTGGCTCGGTGTTGGACAGTCTACTCCAACGTCGTTGATTGGCGTCATTTCGTCACTTATGCTGCTTTTCGGAACGAGTAGAGGTGTTCCCTCCATATTTGCAGTACACACTGAATGTCAGTTAATATATTTCCGTCTCCGTCTTTACATTTGGGAATTCCTGGTCCAAAACCTTTGCTTTTTACCTATTGGTAGAACTTTTAGTAGTCATTGGCCATCTCAGTGGGATGCAGCTTTGTGATGTCTAGTCAACTTTGCGTTTTGTTTCGACCGTTTTTAAAATTGCTTCATCGCGTGCGTACCATATTTGCACCGCGTCCATAACGCTTGAGACATGCGTTCCATCAATTACCACGTGATCATCTAATTTCTTGTATTTTGTTCAGGGGATATCCATGTTACTTTGTAGATATCTTTATGCGGGAGTCTGGTTCCACTTACTATCATTAAATTTCGTCAGCTTAATTACCTTGAATAACAAACAAACCCTCAGAGAACTAGAACCTATGCCACAACTCATCTGGTAGCTCCCATACAAATGACCGAGTTTTACATCTTTTTCGTACGTACTGTCATATTTCGTCATATTTTAGTCATATACTGCGTATGCATATGAAAATTTGAGTCTGAAATGAATGCAACGATTTAGTCCATCAACGCTGACCCCTTCTGATACCTCCCATACAAAATAACCTATTTTAGGAAAATTATTATTTCTTTCATAACTTCTAAACAGAAAACCGGAGAATATTTAAATTTAGTCAGTTTAATTATTTTTAAATAGTAGATATAAAATTGAAAATTTCATTTTTTGTCACACCATTTTTGGTACCTCCCATGGAAATGACCGAATTTACCCTCATATTTTTACATACATTTATTTTTGCTACTCTGAATTAAGTCATATTTTGAACAAGATATAAGCTTAATGAAATTTGACGTAGGAATGGACTATATATTGCATTTAAAACTGTGAAGATGAATTCGGTAATTTGTATGGGAGGTACTGAAATAGGTGTGGCAAAGGTTTCGGGTTTTTAAGGGTCTGAATTCTGTTAACAAATAATTAAACTCAGTTTTCTGGAGTTTTGCCTACTATTAATTTGACAGTTTAAATATCTTGCAGTCTCGTATTTGGAAGTTAAAAGAGAAATATAAATTTTTCAAAAATAGGTAATTTTCCATGAAAGGTATCAGAAGGCCCCATTCTGCCTATTTTGCAATCCCATACCGTCATTTAGAAAACGTTGCTTCAAACGGTATCTAGCATTAGATTAAGGTGGCCAAAGCTTTAACCTTCACTTAGTCAACATAGATTCATTAAAAGATAAATATTTGTCTGATATGGATCTTCTTTTGTCTATAATCCATAAAAATACTTTTTTAAGTAACTATAAAAAGATTCAAAAATAGTTGTATAAAATATAACCGCATTTGTACAATCCCATATAATATTAAATGACACGGGTTTTATATACTTGCTAAACAAATTGTACAAAATTATTTAAATACTGAATATTGATCCAGGATAAACAGTCAAGTTGAATATTAAGTACATGGAAATAAATATTACTTTATGCAACATTCTATGAGGAATTCAGGAACATTAAAACATTTACATAATACTTGTTAAGCCAATGGGTAAAACACTTTTTTTGTATAGTTACAATATAAAATTTCAACAAAAAAAGATTGCTTTAATTTATATTTTCAAGTTTTATTCAATTCATTTTTTAACAGAGTATAATCACTAGTTCTTTAAGTAATAAAAAAACCAAAGAAACCCAAAAAATAACTACTTTTATTACATCAAAAGTTTTTTTTGAGGAGTTAAAGGGATATGCTTCGGATATGTCTACACAGTATTTACATTGATATATGCATGTATATGTATCATGTTTCTATATGTACTATATGTAACATTACACTTTTCACAACTTAGTAGATATGTCATTACAACAAACATATAGTATATGTATATTTAGTTATATATACTTAAATTCTACAGTTATGGCATAAATGCATATGCATATTTAATCTTTATTCTTACATTCTTGATTTTTACGTTTGTTTTGTCTTTTTTTTTGTTTTGTACAAAAAACTGCTTTTACAACAAAAACAAATGTTCCTTTGTTCTTCGTCGTCTTCTTTTGTTTCTAAACAATAATCAAATGTTACTTGAGTTGTATATTACTAACATTCTCAATTTCCTATAGACTACATAACATATTTTGTTGAAAAGAAAAGAAAAAAAATTCATATACACATATTACTTTTTGCGGTTTTCCTTTTCCTTTGATACTATAAATAGAATACAATTTCATTATTATATTTTAATTTATTTATTCATTTTCATATACTATTATGGAACATAGGCTTAAACACAATGGACGTAACTAGTTGTAAGGTTGTTGTTGGTTGGTTGTGAAAGATAATTATAGTTTGAATAAGGTTGATAGTTTTAAGAATGTTGTATTAAATACATTTGAAAGTTTTTTAATATGAAATACAATTTTAATATACATTCAATTAAATTTCCATTTAGAAATTTTTGAGATGAATTGAAGTGAACATTCCGACAAAAATTTAATAACATGTTAATGTGCAGTTGTAGTTACTAGAAAAAAAAATTAAAGTTTTACATTTCAGCTACTACCTAGCCACAAGTGTTTGTGGTTTTGAAAGTAATGCAAATAAGAAGTAATTGAGGTTGTAATAGTAATTGCCTTTGAATACTCGTTAACTCTTCGATACTATATAAGTTCCAAGATATTGCTCAACAATGCATTTTGTTAGCGACAACATAGTTGTCATGTCTCTCTGTGTTTAATTTTGTATTCGGAAAATATAGTAGACCTCAGCTGTGAACTGATTTTAACAAAATTTGTCATATATAGGGAGAAGTCGTATTCAAACTGTGTCATCGGTCGACGTTTAAATGAGCCCTATCACGAATGGTGCAAAAATGGATTGAGTCATTTCAGCTTAGTTTTTTTTAGTATGTTCAATCTTGATCAAACATAAACTTATGTTTTTTAAACTGTACATTAAATTTTAAACTAAATTTTTCTATAATTTTGTAGCATCGGTAGAATATTTTCGACATATATTTTGCATCTTCAATCTTTAATTTGTATGTACTCCAACGAATGTTATTTTTCACTCAATAGAATTTTTACTATATGTATAAATAGTAAATGTACCATTTAATGACATCAATTTATTTAAGGAGTCTTCGGGAGGAAAATTCTTCACGAAAATATTTGGACCCATTAGCCTTAACGGTGAGTACCATGAGCTCTATAACGACATCGACGTAGTCAAGCGCATCCAAATACACCGAATGCTATAGCTCGAATAGTCTTTGGCAATAAATTCAAAGGGCTGCGCAGGAGTGTGTGATCAAATCTTTGTTGGATAGACCTGGTGAAAGAGTTGTTCTTGGTATGACGAACTATATGGGGAACGCAAAAGATAAAAAGCTCAAGAAGAATCACAGTTTTGCAACTGTGTAGACGCTTTTTTGACAATATCACCTAAAAGCCACCAAGAATAGTTGACAAAAGTTGACCCTAGGACTCCTACAGAGTAATATTCTAGTTTAAATTAATAAGGTAATAAAATTGTCCCACTGGTTTGGTGGAAGGGCCTAAGGAAGGGTAACTTACTGAAAAGGCTGAAAAGGGAATTACTGGGGCTAGAAGAAGAACACCCCAATCAGCTTTGGATGTTTTCCTGTGCCTTACGCGCATGGACTTGTTCGACAAGGCTACTGCGGTATGAGAGACTTTAAGGCTGAGGGAAGCTGGGTAATGCTAATTTTTTAACCTGCCACCTCTAAATTGATTTGTTGACAAAAAGTGTGGATTTCTGTAAAGTCTCCTCCGAATTTCCGGAAAGATTGGAGTGGAATGACGTTGGGATTCCTTATGGTCTGTAAAGACGGATCGATGATTGAACATAGCACAGAATCTGGTGTTTACAGCGAGGACTTGAATGCAGTGTTTTACAAGCTGAGGCAGGCCATTTAGAAGGCCTCTGAGGCTATTATGGGATATGGCAGGTAACCCTCTATGCGGCCAAACTTTGAATTAAGGCGATCAATTCTACATGTTGTATATCAAAGTTGGTGAGATATTCTAAGAAGAAGTTGGAAAGGCTAAAGCCTCTGGATGTCAGCCTCTGCAGGATCCCGAAATATTGTGATATCGCTGGGAACGGATCAGCGGACTAATTGACTAAAGAAGGCTGTTCTATGGCAGATCATAACTCTTCTATAGCTTATCACCTACACATTTGTTACCCTTTTGACTTAGTGGAGAATTTAATGTGAAAAACAACCTGCAGACATTGGATCTCCAGAATCAACTGTATAACAGTAAGATTGCTTTGACCCGATTATAGCAGATCCCGATCGGAATATATGGTAGGCCTATTTAAGAGTGATTTGAGACTGGCTTGTGGATTTTTAACTGACCATTTTTTCTAGCTGCATTATAAAGCCCAAAACCGCATTAAAACTATCACCAAATGAATTATTTTTCGGGGCTTATTTGGGGCATTTTTGGCCTACCATCGGAAAATTCAGTCTGCATACCCAAACGTCGAAAAATGGCATCAGACTGATTAATTTCTCTGCGTCAAGAAATATAATAGCTACCACCACTAGATTTGACCATAGAAATATTCATAAGGCAACATGGTTGTCTCTCCAGATCAATTGACGAGGAATCAGATTGGTCACGTGGAAGTCGATGCAGGCATGCATCGAGTGTTCTGGACGTACGAGTGATCAGGGTTGCGAACATTGACTCCGATCACTACCTTACCGCAATTGGTAAACTGCGGTCCACAGAGGTAGCGGACGCCTACACCAATCACCTAACTTAACTGTTACGGAATGCTATAAATAGCCTTACAAAGTCGGCTAAAGACGGACTGCGAGAAGCGTACATGGGTACTTAAAGACGCCTCAAAATGATGCCTGGTACGACGATGACTGTCGCAATGTAGCGAGAGAGACAGATGCTGCAAATAGGGCAAAACTGCAGCCAAAGCCAACGCGAGCTGTTCGTGACGGAAAAAGAAGGAGCCGAAGAAAATACAGCATGAGTGCACAGAGCTGCTCCGAAGCAGTGGGAAGTCCGAAAATTCTAGAAGAGAGTTAATGCTAGGGTGCGTGGAACAGAGTTGCCCTCTTGCAAGGGCAGAGATGGTCAGCTAGTGAAGGACTCGGATAACGAGAGACCATTTCAAAAATCTACTGGAGACAGACACCACTCTAGTAGACCCCTCTCCAATTCCTGACGGTGGTATTAACTGTCACCTCCGAGCTAGAGCGAGATACGTTTGGCAATATTCCGCAATAAAAATAACTAAGCGGCTAGAGCCGATGGTCTCCCTGCTGAACTGTTTATTGCAGGTGTGGAGGAGCCGGTTTTTTTTCGATTATTGTAATACTAATTTTTTTGGGACATTTTGCATTTGGGTCATTTTTCATAGAGCCACTAAGAGCAAGATAATATAGAGGACATAGAGTCTCTCTTCTCCATTAAAGTAAGTAACTTAATAGGTTTCATGATACATCTTGTAAAGGTTCTTCATGATTTTCTTTTCCTTCATTAACTGTGCATAGACCATTCTATTTCTTTACTCCATGTTTTATTTTTACTTTTCTCTTCTCCTTCTTGATCGGACAATCACAAGAGGTGGTTTTTCACAGATCACATGTGTCCGTAACCTAACGTAACATATTATAATTTGATCGATTTAGTACATCAAATGGAAGACAATTTAAATGAATTCGGCGAAGATTTGTACCAAATAAATTGGATTGAGCCAGTCTTAGTATAATCGCGGACGATTGTTGATAAATTGAGACTAGACCAATTTAAAATTTAGGATGTTTGGATTTATAAGAACGGCTGTGATTATTTTTCAGCATTTGGAATGTGACAAAATTATCAGAAACTTAATTTTCATTTACCCCCCATGAGGTAGGGGATAGCTTCTCGTGTTGTTGTGAAATAACACGCTTTTGGTTTTACATTCACAACAAACGGCACCTACTTGCTTATCGACAAATTCGAACGTCACTGTTTGCGATGCTTTTACTATAATAGCCGATTGACTCGACACTATACTGCAAAGTTGCCGAAGACAACATTGAGTGGGCCGGCAAGAAAGAAAAATTTACAAGACATGATACAGGAATCGAACTATGAATCTCCCGCATTGCATATTACAATTCTTCATCATTTCGTAAACAGCTCATTTATATTTGTGTTTCATATATAAATTGGATTTGAAAAATTCCAAAATACTCTTCGACTTTCAGAAATTTTGACGATTGGTATAATACTTGAAATGGCATTTTCCGAAAGGAGCGAAATATGACCAATAACTTTTGTTAAAAAAATACTACCTGATGAATATCTTTACATCAGATTTACTCGAGTTAGGAAAAGTTTAAGATTTTAGCAAATATCGTATTAAAATACAATAAACAAGTCCTTCGGAAAGAAGTCAGATAAAGAATACTAGGAAACGTCAGATAAAATTAAAACGAAAACACTCTGACTAAATTGTAGGTTAATATTAAAGTCAAGGTTTAATTTAAATTATTAAGTCCAATGATTTATAGTAAAAATAAAGCCAGTTATAATAGCTTTACTACAAATACATTAACATTTAGCCTTTGACTAATGCATTGAACTAAACAAACAAATTTAAACAAATATTTCCTTTTCTTCCTAATGAACTTTAAACTACAAATAAATATTCATATATTATAGTCGATTATATAAATTTGAATTAGGATATTGGAGAAGCATCAATTTGTATTATTCATCAAGCTAATAAAATCTTAATTAGGTTGGAAATATATGACAAGTTATATTAAGTCCTTTGTCCCAATTATTTGCCAAATTATACAACTACTTCCGTTTGGCTATGTTTTCCTATTAAAGATTCGATTACATTACATAACATCGTTATGACGAATTCGCATTCATTAGTGTTTAACAATTCACTGGAATTGCGGTTAACTTTTACTTCAAGGTCAACCAACATAACCTAATGTACTTTAAACCAAAAGCAAATAATATCCGACTCTGTCTAGATATTGTATTGAAATATTCCGTGTATTCTAGCATTTACTGGAGCATGACCTAAAATGCATTTTACTCAGCGAATAAATGCGAATTAATTTGCACATCACATTCATGCAGTTCACAATTTCGACCTTACAACTAGTTACGTATTTATATTATTTTTCTGGAAATAATTCTTAATAGTTTTATTATATATTTATATTTGTAATCTTATAATTTCATGTAATACTTCTTTCTTCTTTAATTGGTATATTTTAATGAAAACTACAATTTTAATAGGAATATTAAGTTTCCTTTACATGAATTCATTCAACTAACATTTTTTCTTTCTATTATATATGCATCTTTTGCTATGGTTTTCATTCATCTTCGTTAAATTAATTATTATTTTAATTACGAAATTGTTTTTTTTTATAATAATTCAATTTAGTTTATTGCAGTCTTGTTTCTTAAAACTTATTTACACTTACTTAAGAACATTCTCTCTCTATATCTATGTATATTCGTTATTTGTTATAGGTTTTGTTTATTTGTTTGACTAAAATTTTTGCTTATTTTTAATTTTAAACACAACTTTCAGGACCTGGTAAGGTGTCCGTTATAATATGATTACGATTGGAATTGGTTTTTTGCGTTACAGCTAAATTATTGGAAGTCGAAGGTGTTGTGGTATTTTGCGTTGATGTTGATTGTGCATTTGAAATGCCGATTATAGATCCTAATCCCAGACCCTTGGGTAAGGTCATGTGGCCCATGACCGAGGAGGTGTTCGCAGTGTTTGTCGATGAACCAACGCCAACGCCGCCGCCACCACCACTTGCACTGCCACTATTACTGCCGCTGAGCGTGTTGCTCAACATCCCCGTGGATGATTTACTTAGATTGTAATCAATTAGACTACTGGCAGTAAGATAATCAGCTATTGATAGTTTCTCTGAGCCCATGTTATGATGAGTTGTTGCTGCTGGCAATTGATTTGAATGCTGTTGCATGACCGACGAGGGATGCGGCAACGTATGATGATGATTTGTATAGTGGCCGTTGGTCAGGGTGCTTTGCATAAGCGAACTGCTGGCATTGTTGGTAAGCGAGTGGTTGCCAGCACTACCACCAGAACTTAAAGTTGTATTACTGCCACCGTAATTTACGGTCAATGGCAGGGGATCGTAGCGGGATATATCGTGACGGTTGAGAGCATCATACAACAGCGGTGGTGTTTGGTATGTTTTTCTAGTGTCGGAACCTAATTTCAAGGTACTTGATTGCGATGGAGGACTGTTAAGTTGCTGCTGTAGGGGATCGGTTGCTGAAGCATCATTGTAATTCATTGTAGGAGAATCCTAGGAGAAATAACGGATAGAATAAATGCAAAAAAAATCGTTATCGCTACAGTTCACACAAATGTTTAAAGGTTTATTCAATATACCCCATTTCAACAACATATTTTGTTGCAAAATCCCTTTATTGCCGTCGCAAAAGGAAAACATTTTATTAATTCTAGTTAACCTCTTAGTCCAGGCTTAAAATCACATCAACATGCCGAAAAAACTGGCTCCCCCTCCTCTTAATTTAGTTTAAAGGCTTTTCAACTCAACTTACATAATTTCCACTAGCTGAATTATTGCCCACACCTACTACGCCACCATTACTGGTGTAGTTGGTAGCCTTGGAGCCTACGCCGCCATTACTGGTATTGGTATCTATGAAAATGCCACTAGGTCGATTTCCCAATGGTGATGAAGTTACGCTGCCCGTCGTAGTTTTTTGTGCACTCAATATATCCGGTTGCTTTTCAATGCCTTGTTTTAGCGTGTACGCAACAACTAAGCGCTGATGGCCTGGGCCGGTCTCCAGTGGTGCTGTAACAGTAACATCCATGCCTAAAAGAAAGAAAAAAATTGCATAAAATATAGGAAAACACACAAAAATTGTTAACAGATAAAAACGTGAATCGGTATAGAACAAAGCGAAAAAAAGCTACAAGTGTTTTGTTTAGTAAAAAGTTTGGATGAAGTATGAAATTGGATGGTTGCAAAAAAACAACGGAAGGACCAACCGTTGAGACATTGATGAAATAGCTAGTTTCAGTTATTATGGTCAACAGAATACATACAAAGAATTTATTTGATCACTGTAATTGTTATACGGTGAGGCAATAACAACAATGTGAATGTGTCATCGTGGTATTAATAGAGTCTATGCATCACATCAATGAGTTGGCTAGTAGAAGTAGTGATGATTGAATGGTATCAGAGATTTAACATCACGGACATCAAAAAGTTGTAGGGATTTTACTATTTTATGGGTGGGCTGAGAGATATTGGCAAATGTGCCAAATATTTTTAATATGTAAAATGTAAAACCATTACAGAATTTCTGTCAGGTGAACTGACTGAAAAAAAAACCCTCACCCTATAAATGATATAGTTTTACTTTTGAGTTATAAAAATAAGGAGATTGTTAACTACAACTGCAGAAAATGTTACAGTGTACAAAGTTTTAAAGAATTCGTCAACAACTGTAAAAAGTTATATTCAATATCGTCGGTGTACTGCGTAAACTGACCAACTCCACTTTTTGTGTTTGTGAATTATTGATGATTTGAAGTTTATGGCAGCTTGTGTTTTTATACAATAACTACAAAACTACTTCAAATAGAAATGAAATTTTTTTACAGGGTATAGAATGTGACTTTTTGGAACACATTTGCTTCATTAATCCCATTTCACAAAAAGTGGAGTTGGTCAGTTTACGCAAAATACCAACAATGTCACTGGGCATAAGGTGATTTTGTATATGGGAACCGAACAAAAATCTCACAAGAAATCACAATTTCTAATTGGTGGGGTAAACCTCCTAGTTTCACCTATAAATATAAAGTTTTGTTTTTTAATAGTAATTTTTGAGAACTTAACTAATTTCTATTGTTGGTGACAGTAGGGCCAACATAGCGTTTCCAATCTTTAATCGTAAATCAATGTTCATTAAACGTATTCGGGGAAATATAATTTTTTCAAAAATATGCAATTTTGTATGGGAGGTACCAAAAGGGAACGGCCGATATAGTCCATATTCATTCCTGAGTCATTTTTAGGGAAGGTACCAGAAGGGGTCTGGCAAAAGTTATTGTTATTTAAGAATTTGTTTACAATCAAATTAAGTATCCTCCAGTTGTCCGTTTGGAAGTTATGGGAGAATATTAATATTCCAAAAATAGGTAATTTTGTATGGAAGTTACCAGAACAGATCAGCCGATGTAGTCCATATTCACACCTGAGTCAAATTTTAATAAACGTACATCTAACGCAAAATTTGACTGAATTCGGTGTACTCATACAAAAGATTTGTACTAAAACACTATGCGTAATTTTGGTCATTTGTGTGGTGGTACCAAAAATATGTCTTTTTGTATGGGATGTACCAGAAGGGGTTCGCCTATATGGTGCATATACTTTTCTGATTCAAATTTTGACAAATTTATATCTGACGCAAAAGATGACAGAATTTAGTGTACTTTCAAAAAAGATATGTATGTAAAACTAACACAGTACAACACATGATTTTGGGACTCAATTCTGAGTACTGCACGTGAAAATAGGCCTAAAAAGAAGAAGTTCTGTATTATTCGTTTTGTCAAGTTACGTGCCATAAAAATTTAATATCGATTTGAAGTTAGTAGGTATCGTATAGAGAAATTTGTCACGTTTTAGACTCTTTTGTTTGACATAACATAAATACTATTTGGTGACGTGTGATTATCATAAGTATTATTCCACGTAAATCATACGCCACGGAGTACAACAGTTTTATTTTAACTGCTACAAAATAAACTCAGTTCAAAATCATTTGATGAATAGAAAAGTAAAAACTGTTGCTTCTATAAGGAAACGTTATATGAACAGATTAAAGAAATTGCAATTCTTAATTTTTTTTAAATTTGTTTCAGCTAAATCGGACTATTGGATCTCGAGTTATGTCAAACAACAGAGCCTAAAATGTTACAAATTCCCCTATACGATACTTACTAACACCAAATCGATGATAAATTATTTTGGCATGTAACGTGACAAAACGAATGGTGCAGAACTTCTTCTTTTTGGGGCTAGTTTCATGTGCAGTTCCCAGAATTGAGTCCCAAAACAGTGAGCTGAAAAATGTTGTACTGTGTAACAGAGTGAATTCGGTCATTTGTATGGAAGGTACCAGAGGAGGTGTGTCAAAGCTAGTTTATCTACTATTACAAGATAATTTCACTACAATTATTACATTCCACCAGCTGTTCGCTTTAAAGTTATATAAGAATTTTAATTTCCTAAAAATAAGTCGTTTTGTGAGGGAGATACCACAAAGGGTAATGGAAAATAATAATGCTGATTATTTTTTGTAAGAATCAGTTAAGTTCTATTCCAGTTATCATGCCAACTAGCCAGCCAGCCAGATGGACATGGCTCAATCGTTTTAAAAGTCCTGAAAAGTATTTGGTTGTAAGATACTTAGGGTCTTACACGTCTCCCTTTTCCTCGTACGAAATGATACATACCCTCATCTTTAAGTGTAAGGGTGATTTAAGTTTTTGCAATATCGGGTTGTAACTTGCATAATACAAAAGTCTTTTTCTGCAGAGTTTTAATTGACTACAATAAGACATTTCTACAAGACAAAAGTATACGAGGATGGACAGAATGTTGAGAATACTATACACATCATTTAATAAGCTTGCAGGATGCTTTATATAACATCAACTTATTGGTACATTTTGAACTTTATTCATCAATTGTGATAAATTTTTTTCAACGGTTTTTTAATATAGAAAACTCAGAAAAATCCACCGTACTCCGGTATACAAAGTATGTGCAGTTCTGGAAAATTTGCCTTTTTCGAGATCAGCTTACGACATTTAAACTTAGACTTTTTGCTGTGTAATATAAACTTTTATAAATTTGTTATTAACTCATTGTTGAACTGTTGCCAAATGCGGTCCCCATATCGAAACATGCTTTCCCATGGTCAATTCATAAACAACTAGTCAACACCGTGTGCCAGCCGATATCTACAGCTATTACTTTATATCTTCATTTTATATCATACACGTCCAACAGTTGCACAATTGTACTTGCTCAATTCACGCGTATTATTTTCCTCTCTCACTCAGTTCCTTTGTTTCAATGCCCCAGCGATAAAAAATAGTCATTACGTAATCGCTGATGTCAGCTATATTAAGAAGCAATCAGTGATAATTCTCTTGCTAATATTTCTCTGTAAATTTAGCAAAGGAGTGTCATAGGCCGTTTCATCGGTGCGCTCTCGCTTACTTAGTAAGCGAGGATGTCAGTAAGTGTCATTTCTGTAGCAATTACGTTATAAGCGGAATTTAAGGCGAGCTTGATAACACTTTTGATTACGAAGTAAGTAACGAAATCAGTAGGTGTAATTTCAATAGGAGTTATAACGAGTGGACGATATTTTTGACATTACACATGCATGACATTCTAAGTACTTAGAACCTCGATTACTTAATATGTAATCCATTTCATTCACCGCTGGGTCCTTTCTTTCAGTGCGATCTCTCTCTCTCTCTCTCTCTGTCACTAATAGTACCTCATTTTATTCTGGACATCTATGCTTAATATGCATTAGAAAACTAATAGGTTGTTCCATTGAACAACTTCAAATTCCAATGAGATCTAATATATCGACTGCTGCATAACAACACTAGGGAAGTCGAAAAACAGGACAACAGCGGATATTTATTCGGGTACGAGGTATAGAACTGCATCATTAATTTTTTGAGTTTCAATTTTAATTTCAATCATTTTATTTCAATAAGTTTTGGTTTTATTTGAAGTCGGCAGTGGCATGATGGTTAAAACACGCGACTACCATGCGGGAGTTCCATGGTTCGGTTCCTGGCTTCAGTCATCTACATTTTTCTTTCATTGCCGGTGCCATCGACGTTGTCGACAGCAACTTCGCTGTATAGTGTCGAGTCAATCGGCACGACTAATAAAAGCTTTTCAAACAGTGACGTTCGCATCCGTCAATTAACAAGGTGCCTTTACACTAGAAGTTTTCCTTTACCTCATTCTTAGGGAGTAAAGGGATATTAAATTTTTTAAGCTGGATTTTTAATTTTTCGATTTTGGTTTAATATTTGCCGCAACTAACTTAAAATTCGTTGTTTGTGCCGATAAACTTTTTTCAACAATGTCGTTTTCAACGTGTTGAGCTTTAACCTCTGGGAACATGTATTACTACTTTAACCTGGTTAAATTCAAGTATATCCCACCATGCGACACATATAGTAAAACTGTAATATTGTCAATTACAATGTGGGTAAAGTACCTGGAACTTTTATGGGTTCTCTCATTTAATATTGACTTTGAGTTTGTTTAATAGTGTGCATGTTTATATACTAAGGCTTCTAGTATTACCCAACTATATTATTATTTTCATATTCAACATCATACACGTCATGGCACTAGTTCGATCTACACAGTCTGCCGTAAAATCTTATCAAACTCTTTTCTTACTCCAGCGTCTAAAGGAATATCTTTGTAACCTAATATCATTTCTACATTTCTTTATTCAAATTTGTAACATTCTTAATATTATGCCATTGACTTAATCATTAATCTTTTCACTTTAAAGGCTTTTCTCTTAGTTTTTTTGTATCTAAGTTTCTTTGTTTGCTCACAAGCTTGTACAACTCTGTTCGATTTGAATTTTCACCAATTTCATATGGGCTACAAAAACCCTTTTAACAATACTACGTATCCCATGGTTTTGCTTCTTTTTGTTTATGGTGTTATGTGAAAAATGTATATGCCATCACAACAATCTTTCCAATCGTACATATGTGTGTGTGCAACTATGTGGAGATACCAATTTACATACCTAAATGTTTATCCTTGTCATCGCACATATTACGACCACCCTGACAGCGTCTCTTGCGGACCGCCACGACAACAACAAATAGAACCGCAATGCCCACAGTGAAGAGTGTGCCCGTCAAAAGAGCAGCTATAGGTAAAATTGACAAACCCATGCGTCCATCTGAAATAGAATAGAATAGAGACACGAAATAGGCAAATTAAATACAATTTAAGATAAAATAACATTTGCTATGCTAAACACATACTTAAAACACTTCTCTAATAATATTTACTTAAATCCTGTTAACGTATACACAACAAAACACAAAGGATCCTGAAATAAAGTTATGAAAAGGACATTCAAAAACAGATTTCATTTTATATTCCTGCGTCGTCGTTGTCGTCTGTGTTCGTTTATGCGGGAGTGGTATTTGTTACCATTAAATGAGATTAAATGTGGGTGGAATTCCGTGCATGATTGTACGTCAATGTCGTCGTCTGTGTGTGTGTTTTCGTGATGGTAGGTTTGCCCAGATTTTCCGGTATCAACAGTTTCTTTTTAAATATAAGGTTCTCCTTGGAAAAATTATCCCTTCATAATTTGTTGGCACAAAAGGCAAACCAGAATGAAAACAGCAATAGCAACAACAGCAACAACAACAAAAGTATAAAGTATATAACGAAACAACACAAACTAAACCATTAAGATTTAATGTGGCATATGCTATTTCACGTTGTAGCTGTTGATGTCATTATTGTGATGGTTAGATGTTTTCCGATGACTTTTGTTATAATGATGTTTATTCTATCCCTTTTGCAAGTTGTGCTGCCACGTTAATGGTGATGAATTATATGTTTTTAATCCTTAACTATTTGTTATAAATGTGAATGTGCCCACATTAGCCCTCCACACAAGGAAAGGGTTTAGGTAAAAGAACGTTTAAATTTGTAAAGGTGAATAAGTGGGATAAAAATAGGTAGATAAAATAAAATTTGCAAAGTTTTTAGAAATTAGCATAATAAAATTAACAAGCAGAGGCTTTGAAACTAGTGTTGCTTATTTTGTTTGTATGACAATTTTCTAAAGATTTCATTGGCTATTTAAAGAGCTGGTGGCATAATGGTGAGAACACGCGACTACTATGCGAGAGATCGAGGGTTCGATTCCTGTCTCCAGTCATAGCCTGTCCCCTCGATGTTGTCGACAGCAACTTCGCAGTATAACTGTCGAGTTAATCGGAATGTCTAGTAAAAGTATCTCAAACAGTGACGTTAGCATTCGTAGTTAAACAAGTAGGTGTTGTTAGTTGTGAATCGAAAAACAGAAAACGTGTTAATACAAAACAACACGATAAGCTATCCCATATCTCAATCATGGAGTGTAAAGGGAAATTAAGTTTTTAGGAAAGTTAGAGCGCAAGTATTAGCAACATGTCGGTAAATAGTCTCAGAGACAACTTAAATAATTATATTTTCTAATCCATCTGTGAAACAGCTAAGCCTTTCTGAACAAAAATCAGATATGCCTTAATATTCTAATATTTATTGAATAATATTGTACCAAGCTTTTCTTTCTTTCATATTAAAACAATTTAAAAAAGTTTGACACACAATACTATATAAGCATAATTTCTAATTTGTGTGACATCATTAAAGCCTATTATCGAGCCATTATGATAAATACTGGTCGTTCCTTTGGGACAACCTCCATTGTCGCTATTAATTTTCTCTCTCACACACACTACCTATTTTCTGCCCTTTGCCGCATAACATTTTGCAACCAAATGTCTTAATCTTGTTTAATATTTGTTAATAATATGTAACAGGCATTAAGGGTTTACGCGTCTATTTGTATGTGTGTGTGAGTGTGTGTAAATATATAAATCTGCAGCTACTAAAACATATTCATATAGTACATTCGCCCACATACATACATACATACATACATGTTTCTTCAACTAACTTGTGCCGTATATTAAGGACAAAACTCTTGACAATATATAAAGTTCATTAATCATAATTATAGTGTTTTGTTAGTAATTAATCAAGAAGTTTCTGGGGGGTATTATAATATAAACAGTGAGCAAAAAGTAAAAGCTAAGATTTATGGTAGATGCGAATTTAATGAATAGTGATAATTTAAATTAAAATTAATAAATTGCTGCAAATTTGTTGCATAAATGAATTTGTGTGTGCGTTTGTGTGTTTTTGTTACTTGAAATGTAAGACAGAAATAACTACTGATTAGTTTAGTAATTAGATGAGTAATATGCAATTTAGCTGATTAATTGATTTAAAAATGCAATAAAATGTAAGAGTAATTGAAAACATTGAGAAAATAAGCGAATAGTTATTTGCACAAACGAAATTTGAGTTCGTATAACAGATAATGTTTTCACAGCAATCGGATAGATAACTGACGTATTTTGTTCTACTGAAGTTACAGTACAGTACAACATTTTTCAGCTCATTGATTTGGGATTTAATTCTGAGAACTGCACGTGAAAGTAGCCCCAAAAGAAGAAGTTCGGCATCATTCGTTGTGTCAAGTTACATGCCATAATCATTTAATATCGATTTGAAGTTAGTAAGTATCGTATATCATGGAGTGTAAAGGGAAATTAAGTTTTTAGGAAAGTTAGAGCGCAAGTATTAGCAACATGTCGGTAAATAGTCTCAGAGACAACTTAAATAATTATATTTTCTAATCCATCTGTGAAACAGCTAAGCCTTTCTGAACAAAAATCAGATATGCCTTAATATTCTAATATTTATTGAATAATATTGTACCAAGCTTTTCTTTCTTTCATATTAAAACAATTTAAAAAAGTTTGACACACAATACTATATAAGCATAATTTCTAATTTGTGTGACATCATTAAAGCCTATTATCGAGCCATTATGATAAATACTGGTCGTTCCTTTGGGACAACCTCCATTGTCGCTATTAATTTTCTCTCTCACACACACTACCTATTTTCTGCCCTTTGCCGCATAACATTTTGCAACCAAATGTCTTAATCTTGTTTAATATTTGTTAATAATATGTAACAGGCATTAAGGGTTTACGCGTCTATTTGTATGTGTGTGTGAGTGTGTGTAAATATATAAATCTGCAGCTACTAAAACATATTCATATAGTACATTCGCCCACATACATACATACATACATACATGTTTCTTCAACTAACTTGTGCCGTATATTAAGGACAAAACTCTTGACAATATATAAAGTTCATTAATCATAATTATAGTGTTTTGTTAGTAATTAATCAAGAAGTTTCTGGGGGGTATTATAATATAAACAGTGAGCAAAAAGTAAAAGCTAAGATTTATGGTAGATGCGAATTTAATGAATAGTGATAATTTAAATTAAAATTAATAAATTGCTGCAAATTTGTTGCATAAATGAATTTGTGTGTGCGTTTGTGTGTTTTTGTTACTTGAAATGTAAGACAGAAATAACTACTGATTAGTTTAGTAATTAGATGAGTAATATGCAATTTAGCTGATTTATTGATTTAAAAATGCAATAAAATGTAAGAGTAATTGAAAACATTGAGAAAATAAGCGAATAGTTATTTGCACAAACGAAATTTGAGTTCGTATAACAGATAATGTTTTCACAGCAATCGGATAGATAACTGACGTATTTTGTTCTACTGAAGTTACAGTACAGTACAACATTTTTCAGCTCATTGATTTGGGATTTAATTCTGAGAACTGCACGTGAAAGTAGCCCCAAAAGAAGAAGTTCGGCATCATTCGTTGTGTCAAGTTACATGCCATAATCATTTAATATCGATTTGAAGTTAGTAAGTATCGTATAGGGTAATTTGTCACGTTTTAGGCTCATGTGATATATTTTTATATGATGGCGTATGATAATCATAAGTAGTATTCCACGTAAATCATACGCCACGTGCAGTTCTCAGAATTGAGTTCCAAAATCATGTGTTGTACTGTGTTGTCCATTAATTGATTAATGTTAACTGTGATTTTAGACATAGATAGACCATACTTTTTGATGACAAGCAGCCGTGATTGCTTGCCGAAGGACGGACGGATGAAAGAGCTCGAGAATTATGTGAACGAATAGGAAATATAGTGCGCAAGTATTTTCAAGTGAAGAAGATATGTTCCTCGACGGTTGCCCCGTTTCCATACCAGAAACCAGAAACGTCACCAATCTGGGGTTTCGATATAGAGCTTAAAGATGTTTAACGGCTATAAACAGGATTTTCATAGCAATAATTAAAACCTGAAACCGATACAACACATAGTGGGATCGCTTCATACGTTGCTAAGCAAAAACTATAAGGAGTCATCCAGGATCATTTAAAGTTGGCACCGAGAATTATATCAACTGAATTAAGAAAAAAAAACTGGAATTTCAGCAAAATTGGCCACGCCCACGCGTACCTATTTTTTTATCCGAACAACATCCTTTTATTTGGTACAACAATCTCCTAGAATAAGAAAAATATACATGCCAAGTTTCATCAAATGCATCCTCTCAGGGACTTCACTGCAATTTTTTAAAAATAAAAAGACATTTTTGTAAAAAACCATAAATGCCCATTTCATATTTAAACATTGCTCTACAAAACTCGATCATTCTTTTCTTCTTCTTATATGACATCAACAACAGAATTTCATCCATCAGTAGACGCACATAGAAAAAAATTCCAAGCGCTTTGGTCTTTTAAGATAATAGCTCTTTCACCTGGCCCATATAACGAAGTTTCGGTCGCCTCTTCCTGCGCCGCCCATCGAATTTAACATATTGTACAACGTGTCCAGGCCAGCGCATTCGTTCCATTACAACGTGCTTGACTACGTCGATGTCGTTGTATAGCTCATACAGCTCCGTTAACGATGATGGGTCCAATTATTTTGCGCAGTATTTTTCTCTCGAAGCCCCCAGAAGAAGAAGATTGATCCGCTAGTGTCATTACCCAGGATTCTACGCTGTAGAGCGAAACAGGTAGAATCAGTGTCTAGTACAGTTGGAGCATTGTTCTTCAAGAGAGGGCTTTGTCATTAAATCGCTTGTTTAGCGCATAGTAGCAGCGGCTGGCGATCAATTATCGTCTCTTGATTTTCAGGCTGACATTATTATTTTTGTTTACGGCGCAGTCAAGGTAAACAATATCATCTACCACTTCGAGGTTTTAGTACTCAACGTTCACGCAGCGTCCCAAACGAGTACGTTCTTTGAAACAAAAAACTTGGTTTTGTCCTCATTTATCACTAGACCCACTTCTGCCGACTACTTCTCAATGCTCGAAAAGGCCGCAGTAACATCCCGCAGTCCACGGCCAATGTTATCTATGTCATCGGCATACGCCTATAGCATGTGACTTTTGTTAAAGATATTAACAGTCCTGTTTACTGCAGCTTTCCGCATGATCATCTCCATTACGATGTTAAAGACGATATCTTCTATCCTAAAGCCTTGCTTGATAGAAAATGGCTTAGTCAGATTTTTGCCTATTTTTACTAGTCAGTATCATATCAGGGATATCAAACTCAGCCATAGCATCTAACAATTTCTGTAGTATCGGAATGTCGAATGCAGCTTTGTAATCGAAATTAGATGGTAGGTATGGATTTGCATATCTTGGGTCTTCTTCAGGATTTTTCATAGTGTGAATATCTGGTCTGTCGTAGATTTACCTGGTCTAAAGCCACACTGATAAGGTCCAATCAGGTTTGCTAGAATGGCCTTTAGTCTTTCACATAACACACTAGACAGGACCTTGTAAGCGATAGGTAAAAGGCTGATCCCGCGATAGTTGGTACACACACTTGGATCGCCTTTCTTAAGCACAGAACATAGAGCACTCAGATTATAATTACCGGGCATGCATTCCTTGAGCCAAATAATGTTTATGAGATGGGGCTCGCAAGTTGCCAGCTCATCGCCACCGGCTTTAAAAAGCCCTGCCTGCAGTCCATCGGCTCCCGCAACTTTATTATTTTTAAGCCGTGCAATTACCGTGCTGAGCTCGTTTTGACTCGGTGGTGGACAGTCTACTCCATCGTCGATGATTGGTGTGATTTCGTTACTTATGCTGCCTTCGGGAACGAGAAGAACATGAAAGTGTTCCCTCCATTTTTGCAGCACACTCTTAGTGTCCGTGACCAGATTTTCGTCTTTGTCCTTACAGGTGGGAATTTCTGTTCCAATTCAATGCTTTTACCATTTAGTACAACTTGCGAGCTTCACCTCTATCACTGTAATTTTTGACATCCTGGCTCTCGCTTTTCTTCCAATGACGCTATTTCCGCTTGAAGAGGCGTGTCATCTCCCTCCTCTTCTCATTATAACACACCGTCACAGCACGCGTTGCCATTACATATTGTACATTACTGTAGTAAAATCTCAATTTCTAAAAAAAAGTGGGCTTAGAGTCTTTGAATGTAAAGCCAGCGATATTAGCTTCTTGAATTTGATGTTTATCCATTTCTTAGCTACATACTTGGCATGAAAGTTTTAAGGACTTCAATGAATTTGTTCGTTAACTTGTTATTTTCAATTTATAGTATTTAAATTTGATCGATATTGCTTTTCCAACCGTCGTATAAGTATTTGCCTTCTCTTCAGCTGCATATTTTTTCATTCTATATTTTCTTTTTTAAATAACTATGCATTCGATCTCTTTCAAAAAATTAAAAATTTTATCAAAACATTATCACATTTAAACAACTTTAACAACACATTCATTCAATTGCATTCACATCAAAGCCCATTATGAACGATGGAATGCAATCGAATCCTACTTTTGGTTTAAATCCATTTTGCATAAACAATTTCTAAAGATTTCAAGAGAGTTTCTTTCCATGTGGCTTGTTCCCTTACAAACATGTGCTCATACATTCATTTGTAATTATTTCATTTAATCATCACTTAATATCACAAATGCTGCCAACAGAAAGGGAGCTAACAGTATAAATATGAACAAATACTATAAGCTCCACAGGAGCATTATCTCTTTATACACTCAGGATGAAAAAAGAGCAATATGGATGGAGTTGCGCTCTGGGAAACAAAATGGAAAGAAGATTTGTTTTGCTATTAGATTACATGAAATTTAAAATGAATGCAAATAAAAACACAATCAATTTTGTATGTTTTGAAAGCATCTTGTTGGACTAAACTGACATGGATTCCTTTGAGATGTAACGTACAGTTTTCACCAAACGCATACACTATGTATACAAACGAACACATCAAAATACACACACTTACATACAGTTTCGCTTGTATTAGCAAAGGTACAACATCACCACATGAGTATCGTGTTTACATGTTTTCTTTTACACGTTACATTATTCCTTTTTTCTTAACTTTACGCTCCTTTCCTGCGGAATAGGATTTGTTGTAGAGAAGCATCAGGAATATTTTGGCAATATAAACGATCTCTAGAAATACATTAAAACTTTTTATCTGAACAATAGGATCCCCAATAGACGTGGAATTTACCACCCGCTCGCATTATGTCGAAGCGAAAAAAAAACCAAAAATGTTCAACGTTTACGGCAAATGGGATGGAGCATATCTTAAGGAATAAATTTAGAAGTTATCATTTATTGCATGTTATGTTAGCAACATATCATGTTATACTCTTGTACAAGGATACAAGGATCCACCGCTGGATGTTGGAAAAAAATTATTTCCATATTTCTTAAAGAAATACTTGTACATGTGTTGATTTGTACTTTGGGGGGTTTTGGGTGTGCGGTTGTGTGTGTCTTAAGGGTGTATGTATTCCATACCCGTCTATACCATACATATTATTTGGCATTTTTGTATTACCACAACAATGTTTACTTTGTATGTGTTGCCAGTGTGGTGTAGTAACAAAGGAATTGCAAAGGCCTTCCGCATCTAAGGTGTTTTGGCGGGCCCTATAACCCTAACATCAGGTACAAGGTTGCAAACCTAAATGGCATGCTACCACCGATACGTCTTAGGAAATATTTAACAGAAGTTACTGAAGCACAACATAACGGCTCTAATAGTGGCGTTGACAGCCGCAAGAAACTAGGAAAGTCACTCTCCTTAAATAAAATACTATTATGAAAACACTAAGAAAAGAAATATCAAGAACCTCTCCAAATGTTGACGACCACCGCAAACGTTACAAGGACCATGATTTACGGATATGTACCTGGAATGTCCGAACTCTTTACAGAGATGGTGTCCCAACCAACTGGCGGATGTCATCGACAAATACAAAGCTGACATCACTGCCATATAGGAAATGCGATGAACGGGACGGGGATGCACACATCGAAAGAACTGTGACATCTTTTATAGCTGCCATGCAGAAAGACACGAATTTGGATGTGGATTCATAGTCGCCAAGAGACTCCGACACCTGGTCTCGCGGTTTAACCCTGTAAGTGACCGAAGAGCCACTATTCGCATCAACGCGAAGTATTTTTACATTACTTTGATTTTTGTACACGCTCCGACGGAAGACAAAGACGATTACATTAAAGATGCATTCTATGAGCGCTTGGAGGAGAAATATGACCGCTGCCTTGCATATGACATTACAATTGTTATGGTCGATTTAAATGCTAAAGTAGGAAGGGAAGATGCTCTTGGTTCAGCAGTCGGAAAATTCAGTCTACACAACAACACCTCCGATAACGGATTCAGACTAGTGAGCTACGCGTCGGCCAAAAAATAGGGAAGTGAGTGGAGCCAGATTCCCGCATGAAGATATTTCAAAGGCAACCTGAATATCCCCTGATCAAAATACAAGAAACCAGATTGAACACATGGTAAATGATCGCAGGCAAGCCTCAAGCGTAATGGACGTGCGTGTGATGCGCGGTGCAAATATTGAATTGGAAAACCATCTAGTTGCAGCCAAGGTACGCACACGTTTAAGTGGTTTCAAAAACGCTAGTTACCAAACGCAAAGGGAGCTAGACATCACAAAGCTGCATACCACCGAGATAGCCAATGCGTACTCCAACCAACTCTCTCAATTACTTCGAACCAACCCACCAATTCATGCTCAGACAAGCCCTGGCATGATGAGGAATTTTGCGAAATGTCTGAAGGAACGGATGCTGCATACAGGACAAAACTGCAGCGAATGCCAAAACGTGCAGTGACTGCGCGTTATAATGAGAAAAGGGAGATAAAACGCCTATTCAGGCGGAAAAAAAGAGAGAACCAGGATACAGAAGATTACAGGGATAGAGGTGAAGCCCGACAGCTCTACCAAAAGGTAAAATGCAAAGGTTTTGGGCCAAAGAACCCCACCTGTAAGGACGGAGACGGAAATCTGGTCACTGATATTCAGAGTGTGCTGGGAATATGAAGGGAACATTTGCGTTCTCTGCTGGTTGTCGAAGGCAGCATCATCGACGATGGAGTAGACTGTCCACCACCGAGCCAAACCGAAATCAGCACGGCAATAGCAAGGCTTAAAAGTAACAAAGCTGCGGGAGCTGATGGACTGCCGACAGAGCTTTTTAAAGCCGGCGACGATGAGCTGACAACGTGTATGCACCAGCTCATAAACAAAGAAAGAACTCTACCGGACACTGATTCTTCCTATCTTTGACTATCCTCTGTAACGATACAAACTGACCAATCTGGGAGTCTTTGAGAGAGAGCTCCGCAAAATATTCTGACCCATCATCATTTACGACGAGTACTGTCGTCGAATGAACTTGGAAACATAGTACGAATCGATGGAAATGCTTCAGCTCAAAAGGCTATGGCTATAGGGTGGCGCAGGAGGGGGCGACCCGGTGGAAGAGCTGTTATGGACCAGGTGAAAGATCCGTTATCTAAACTTGGTGTGACGATCTATCTGCGGAGCGCAAAAGACTAAAATGCTTGAAGTTATTTTCTACGTGCGACTACTGATTATTTCTGTTTCTGCTGCCAAATAAGAAGTAGAAGACGTGACTATTGACGTGACGATTAAACCATTACTTTGCATATGCCACGGCATAGTGTTATTAATCGGATCTAGAGCTGTTGGAAGTTACTACTTACTTAATTTCCATTTGCATCCCATGAATGAGGTATGGGATAGCTTCTCGCGTTGTTGTGAATTAACACGCTTTCTATTTTTAGATTCACAACTAACGGCACCTACTTGTTTATCGAAGAATGCGAACGTCACTGTTTGAGAAGCTCTTACTAGACACGCCGATTGACTCGACACTTAATACTGCGAAGTTGCTGTCAACAACATTCGAGGGGAGCCGACATTGAAAGAAACAATTTTTTTTCTTTTAAGATGACTGGAGCCAGGTTTGAACCTGCGATCTCCCGCATGGTAGTCGCGTGTTCTAACCACTATGCCACGGAAGTTACTCACGTTAAAACCGACGTCGAAGCCTTAACCTAGAATTAATAAAAAGTGACATGCTTGCATTGTAGATTCTCTCGTCTGATAGCCTTAGTTAAATTTGGTTTTAATTATGGACACTTTCTTTTTGAATTTTTTTTTTGGCATATTACCGTTAAGGAGGGGAAGGCCTTATATGGCCTTGATTTCGCAACTGATATTGTTTTCTTGTATACCTTTTTTTAGTGCATTGCATATACATTCGTGTGGGTGAACTAAGATAGAATACAATGTTTGGTTAACGATGTTTAAGTAATATATTTTGCAACATAATCGCCAACACGATAAAGTAAATTTTGGAATTTCGAAGAACATTTTTTGAACTTTTTATTTAAAACAACTTAGTATATCGATAGCTTATATATATAAAATTAAAATTATTAGTTTAATGGCACCAAAATAATATGATTAAAGTTACTTGAACTTACAGAAATAGCGCTAGATAATATTCTAATATTAAAAAAAAACATTTTCCTGTTCTCCAAGACTTTACACAAGTTTTTACTAAGATTTAATTTACAAATTTTCTTTCTGGAAACAAAACTAAAATCCCAGCAAAACTGAGATTTCAAACCATGGTCATTTTGATGTTCATGTACTTATTTATATTTGCATAATTAGCTAATAATTTAATTATTTGATTTTATTTCCTTTATTTGGTCATAACCCAAGGGTTATCAGTTAATTTATACATTTCATAAATAATGTGTTTCTATTTCAAATGTTCTGCTAAATATGAGAAATACGACAGATGGACATTTAATATTAACTCGTCATAGTAATAATTTTTATTGTGATTTTTTTTTCTACTAAATGTTGGATAACGCACAAAATTGATATAAAGTATCCATTTTGCTTTTGGCAAATTAAAAGGGACTTGCCCAATTGCTTCCTAAATGCTATGATAATAGCAACAACATTTTATATTGTATGAGTTATTTTTTCTTTTACACTGTCATTTTGGTCGTAAATAGAAAACATGACATTTTTATTATGATGTCGTAACTAAAGACTTTTGGAGGATATTTTTCTTTTAATGATAATAAAGATAATCACACAATATTCCTCAGTGACAAATAAATAAAGAGATAAATGAGTGCGTATTATAAATGTATCTATAAATAACGATGATATATTTACACAAACATTCACATATATGTACATACATATTACAACTGTATAAACAGCTACGAACATATCTATAAACCTATTAAAGGTATCAATAGAAAAACAACTAAACAACAATAAAATGCTATAAACATAAAAATGTATGTTTCACGATATATGTATGTATAGACAGGCTGCCAGCCGATACGAGTATTCGTTCGATATTTTCTTACACTCCTTACACATATTCTCCTTGCAGTTATGAGTGCGTAATGTATATAAGTTTCGTAGCCTAGAGTTTGCGGCTATGGTAGTTAAGTGGGACAGAAAATCACTGTAGCATTGGTATGAGATGTTATGTCTTGATTTATAGATACACGCATTGCGTTTGATAATCTAACAAGTAAAGAAGTTACTTTTTCTTAAATTATTACTGCAGACAGCACATTAGTTTTGGTTTTGACCATAGACTATATTAACTAACTCACATACATAGGGGAGAAAGTCTATCAAGAAGTAGCTAAAGGAAACTTTAATAATAACTTGTATGACTTATGGTTTCATAGTAATTCTTAGTATTTTTGGTAGAGTGTAGTTTGTATTAGGTTTCTTATCTTGTGGACATTGTTAGTGAAATTGGTTGGATAAATAAATATATTGTTTTAGTAGCAAATATAAAGATATTTAGTCTTTAAAAATCACATAATATTTTTGTCAACTTTGAGAGTTCGTATAATAATAAATTATACAGAATTTATTGATCAGGGTAAAAAAACACTAGATAGACTTTTAAGTAATTCTCTTTTTCTTCTTATTTGACAGCAGCAACAGAAATTTATTCATCAGTATTTATCAGTTTGCGCTCTGTAGATAGATCGTCACCCTAAGCTTAGATAACAGCTCTTACACCTGGTTCAATCGAGTTTATTGCCGAAGACTTTGCGGTTGGAGCATTTTCATCTATTAGTACTACGTGTCCAAGTCATCGCATTCGGTTCCTTTGAATGTGCCAGGATTCTGCGCTGTGGAGCAAGACAGGTAGGATCAGTGTCTACTAGAGTTCGATCTTTGTTCGCCGAGAAAGGACATTTTCATCCATTGGTACACAGTGTCCAAGCCATCGCATTCGGTTTTTTTTTAACGGGCTTGACTACGTCGCCATTAACGATGAGGAATACAAATATTTGGGAAATATTTTTCTCTCGAAGACTCTCTGAATAGATTGATCCGCTTGTGATTCAATACCCCGGATTCTGCGCTGTAGAGCAAGACAGGTAGCATTATTGTATGGTAGAGTTGGTTCTTTGCTCGTCGAGAGAGGGTTTTGAGATTTAATCGTTATCTTAGCACTTAGTAGCAGCGGTTTGCGTTCAATTCTCGTCTCTTCATTTCCATTCTGGCATTAATAATCTTGTTTACGGAGAAGCCAAAGTTGACAAAATCATCTACCACTTTGAAGTTATAGATGTCAACGTTCACGCAGCATTCCAAACGGGTAGACTTTTTGAACGTTGAAACAAATAACTTTGTTTTGTCCACATGAATAAACAGTCGGTAGAAGTGGCCGACTGCTTCTCAATACTGGAAAAGGCCGCAGTAATATCCCGCAGTCCTCGCCCAAATATATTTATATCATCGACAGACGCGAGCTGCTTGTTACTTTTATTAAAGACTAGTGGGCCCGGCTATTGCATATTAATTTAAAAAATGGGCGTAAAAGTGGGCGTGGTCGAAAAAAGTACCCTATAAATCATGCCAGAGTCCTAGTTAAATGCTGTGAAAATTTAAGGAAGATCGGTCCAGAGGTTTGGTCTCCTATAAGGTACAAACAAACAAATAAACAAACACACATTCCATTTTATATATGTAGATGGTACATGTCGTGTTTACAGCTACCTTCCCCATGATCATCTCCATTATGATGTTGAAGAGATCACATGACAGACCATCGTTGTCATTGTCTATTTTCACTGAAGACTGATGTCAGTGTCATACCAAATCCACCCATGGGACATAATAGTCTCCAGGATTTGTCGTAGTGTGAACATCTGGTCGGTCGTGGATTTACCAGCTCTAAAGCCACACTGATAAGGTCCAATCAGGTTCACTAGGATGGGTTTTAGTCTTCCACATAATACAATAGTATGGACATTGCATTCAAATGGTAAAATCCTTATCCTACATTGGATAACACTATGACACAAAATCAAACTTTTTGAAAAACACCCGAACGAGACTATATAGGTTCGATAGTACAACCGGAGCTGAGTAAAGCCCTAGCTCAGTTTGGCTAGATTGGCTACCAAATTTTTTTTTTGGCCCCCTAAACTTTTTGAAATCCCTTGGACCCCTTGGAAAAAGGTGACATCAATTGTTGGCCAACAGTTTCTACAGTTTTTAATCTAGCACTTTCTCTTCTTCAACAAAGTTTTAGCTAATAGTACGCTTAAGAAACTGATATAATAAAATTTCCCAAAAAAATTAGACTTCCCTCGTTTATTTTCAAAAAACTTCGATAAAAACTCTAATTTTTTCACTTTTTTTTATATAAGTCGTAGGGAATCCAGATTTTTTGCATACTCTATTCAGTGAAATTGTAGTTTAGGTAACACCGAATAACTTCTCTGAACAAACCTATGCAATCTGAATAAGTCTAGGGATATTAAATAGCTCTCAAAACACACTATCTACTTTAAACAAATCAGTTTGTTAGGAGTTTTGGGCCATTGTGCAATGTTTTTACTTGCTATCTTTACCAAAAACATACTTATTGTATAACTGAATAATTTCTGTAAACAACCAATATGATCGGAATACTCCACCCCCTTAATTGCTCACAAAGAGCATTAGGGTGTTCCTTATATGGCATTTTTTTCGAAGTTCGTTAAAAATATGTATTAATCGCGATGTTGGTCATCTATCTTCACCTTACGTTTCTTTTTGCCAATATTAGGAATATATTGTGAGAAATTTTGTATCGATAGTTGGACATTAGGGTGTGCCGCAATGAGGTTAAAGTATGAATTTGTTCTCAAATCAGTTTATTGCCGCTGAGTATTTTTCTTTCGTATATAGACTAAGTAGTAACAAGCCGTTCAATAGCTGAAATAAAGACCTAAAATAATATGTGTTTGCTTTTACCATATCTCTTATAGTCGCCGAGATATTTGACATAGAAGTTGGGGTATTTTTAAAAATATTATTAAAAATGTTGAAATTGAATTTCGATGTAGATTATTATGGGCAATTATATATTTCAACTTTTAAAGGTTAATCAAGTTAAAATCTATATGTTTAAAAAGTATATGTGTATATTATCACTATCTCTATCAATTCTTGAGATATCAGGCGTTAAAAAACGGAATTTTTGACTGTATGCATAGCACTGTCTAATGAACTTTTGTTCCATCTGAATACCCATTGAATACTTACCAATAACGATTTTTATATGATAAAAATAAAAAATCCAATCAAAAGACCATTGGATATTAATGGTTTTGGTGACATTTGTAAGCATACACAATGGATATACAGGTGAAACAAAAGTTAAGTAGTCATTGCTATGCTTTTTAAGCCCCTGATATCTCGAGAATTGATAGAGATAGTGATAATATACACATATACTTTTTAAACATATAGATTTTAACTTGATTAACCTTTAAAAGTTGAAATATATAATTGCCCATAATAATCTACATCGTAATTCAATTTCAACATTTTTAATAATTTTTTTAAAAATACCCCAACTTCTATATCAAATATCTCGGCGACTATAAGAGATATGGTAAAAGCAAACACATATTATTTTAGGTCTTTATTTCAGCGATTGAACGGCTTATTACTACTTAGTCTATATACGAAAGAAAAATACTCAGCGGCAATAAACTGATTTGAGAACAAATCCATACTTTAACCTCATTGCGGCACACCCTAATGTCCAACTATCGATACAAAATTTCTCACAATATATTCCTAATATTGGCAAAAAGAAACGTAAGGTGAAGATAGATGACCAACATCGCGATTAATACATATTTTTAACGAAATTCGAAAAAATGCCATATAAGGAACACCCTAATGCTCTTTGTGAGCAATTAAGGGGGTGGAGTATTCCGATCATATTGGTTGTTTACAGAAGTTATTCAGTTATACAATAAGTATGTTTTTGGTAAAGATAGCAAGGAAAAATATTGCACAATGGCCCAAAACTCCTAAAAAACTGATTTGTTTAAAGTATATAGTGTGTTTTGAGAGCTATTTAATGTCCCTAGACTTGTTCAGATTGCATAGGTTTGTTCAGAGAAGTTATTCGGTGTTACCTAAACTACAATTTCACTGAATAGAGTATGCAAAAAATCTGGATTCCCTACGACTTATATAAAAAATAGTGAAAAAATTAGAATTTTTATAGAAGTTATTTGAAAATAAACGAGGGAAGTCTAATTTTTATGGGAAATTTTATTATATCAGTTTCTTAAGCGGACTATTAGCTAAAACTTTGTTGAAGAAGAGAAAGAGCTAGATTAAAAACTGTAGAAACTGTTGGCCAACAATTGATGTCACCTTTTTCCAAGGGGCCCAAGGGATTTCAAAAAGTTTAGGGGGCCAAAAAAAAAATTTGGTAGCCAATCTAGCCAAACTGAGCTAGGGTTTTACTCAGCTCCGGTTGTACTATCGAACCTATATAGTCTCGTTCGGGTGTTTTTTTCACTGTTGCACTGTGTAATCTCCGCACAACGAATTGGATCGACTTTCTTAAGCACATCTATGAGCTGGAGCATGCACGTTACACGTTGGCGGCAGTCCGTCGGCTCCCGCAACTTTATTGTTTTTAAGCTGTGCAATTGCCGTGCTCATCTCTCAGTCATCGATGTTTAGCGATGTTTAGCATTTCGTCAGTTATGCTGCCTTCGGCAACGATAAGAGTAGAAAAGTATTGCCTCCATATTCGCAGCACACTCTGTGTATCCCTGTCCAGATTTTTATATCTGTCCTTAAAGATGGGTATCCCTGGTCCAAAACCTTTGCTTTTAACCTTTTGATAGAACTTTCCCTGCAATTTTCAAGATTGTGGTGCTCTCTAGACAATTTTTCGCTTAATGAGGCGAAAACTGAACTCTCTCTGGACTGAAATTAGACTTCAGTTTATGAATAAGCTCAAGCCAATTCTAACATGTTCCATCTTCCGTGCGGGGATGTATCAGTCCTTTTCTTGAAAATTGACCAAAAATACTTTTAAAAGAATGTTAAAATGTGAACTATGTTAAGGTTTTGCAATTTGTGCATCCAAAAAAATCTCTTTCTTCCACTCGAAATATACGATGCACATTGTCACTCCTTTCAAAACATGTCCCCTCCAGTTTACTCAAGCTTATAAAACCTAATTGTCGCGAGAGAGTTGGTGTCTATATAATATTGCTCTAAGGTTTCATCTCTCTAGTTATATCAATATATCGTGCGTCACCGCACGCGATGCCATTGGCAGAAGTTTTGCCTTGTATGCAGCATCAATTTTCTCAGACATTTCGCGACATTCTTCATCGTACCAGGGATTGTCTGAGCGTGGTTTTTCATAGCCCAGTACGGTCGTTGCGGCAGTTGTCACAGAATTCGCTGCCACTGTGTGGGGAACATCAGAATTAGGGGGTTTGTTTGAAGTAATTGAGACAGTTGGTTGGAGTAGGCTTTGGCTATCTTTCTGGTATGCAGCTTTGTGATGTATCATGTGCGTACCTTGGCTGCAACTAGGTGGTGATCCGAGTCAATATTTGCACCGCACATCACACGCACTTTCATAAAACTTGAGATATGTCTTCCATCGATTACCACATGATCAATCTGGTATTTTGTAATTTGGTCAGGGGATACCGAATGTGTTGTTGTGCAGACTAAATTTTCCGACTGCTGAACTAAGAGCATCTTTCCTTCCTATTTTATCTTTAAATTCTCCCAGAACAATTTTAATGTCATATGCAGGGCAGCCGAATAGCCACTTACAGGGTTAAACCGCGAGACCAGATGTCGAGGTTTCTTACCGACTATGAATCTACATCCAAGTTCGCGTCTTTCCGCATGACAGCTGTAAAAGATGTCACAGATCTTTCGTCGTGTGCATCCCTGTCCTGTCCATTGCATTTCCTGTATGGCGTCGATGTCAGCCTTGTGTTTGCCGAGAACATCCGCCAATAGATAAGAGGCACGATCGCTGTATAGAGTTCGGACATTCTAGGTGTATATCCTTAAATAATAGTCCTCATAACGTTTGCAGGGGTTCTTGCTTTACCTTTTCTTGTTAAAAGGGGATTGCCTTAATTGGCGACCGCCCCCGATCTTAATTTCTTGAGGCTGTCAATGGCACTAAGAGAGCCGTTGTGTTGAGCTTCAGTAACTTCTGTTGCCTACTCCCTAAGACGCATCGATGGTAGCATGTCATGCAGATTATTTAACATTTGCTATCACTGAACGAACGTTTCGTGGCAATTCTCCGGAATCGGAGATCTTTTGGACATAGTGTGCTGCTTGGGTACCGCCAATGAGATTCTGATTATTAACTAGTAAATAACTATCCGAAAATTAACTTATCCGAGAAAAATCCGAAAAAACGGGCATCCCCGTAAATAATCGTTTAGCGATACAAATGGACAAATGGTCTTTAAGTTATTCTAAAATCTGTGAAACAAGGCTTTCAAGAATACAATTTTTACCTTAAAATTGTTGAAAAAAATACTATATAAAATTTGTTTGTCTATGTTTGTAATTGGAAAGCCATAGTACATCACATCGATGCTGAAATCGATTTTTCTTTTGATTTTTTTGCATAATTTTATTCCTCTAGTCACGGAATTATGTTACAAAAATCCTTTATTTAATAAGTCACTAAAACATTTCTTAGGCGTGCTAACCTATCCCCCAAGATACTTCAAGCACTGTAAACAAAAACTACAAATAAACAAAAACATTTATAACACAAAAGTTGTGGAAGGCAAAGGCAAAACAAAATGTATATGTACTCGTATAATTTTAAATATTCTTCCACAGCAAGTAACTGGAAAAATGGCAATTACTATTGCTGCTACTGCTCCTGCAGCTTCAAACTCTTTGAAACTTAAGTCGTTACAATAAAGTACAATTGCTCTTTTTTTTCATCTTCATTTTTCTCTCGTATTCACCGGCATGTGATTGTTGTTGTTGCAAAAGCAAATAATACACAAAAGAGAACCCTCTCGCAAGAATATGCAAATACTTTAACGACTTTTTAAAGGTGAAATGAATACCCAAACGAAGGGCGATGTTTACACACAAAATACACAATGAAGCAGAGCTAAAGCTAAAGTCCGCAATAAATGACTATGTAAAGTATTATGTGGGTCAAGTTTTTAGCTGGTAAACCAATTACAGTGTTCGTGATCGGATAATTTTTTTCATATAAGGGATTTTTTTTTAAATTTGTTGATTGACAAGACAGATTGTGTTATCAAATTAACACAATGTAAATAGTTAATAGGTAATGTGTGATATTTACAATATAAAAGTAAATTTTTATGTGAGAAAAACTTGAATTGAAACAGTAAACCATTAAGAAGGACTAGAATTGACAATGTATTTAATAGGCCTGAGACAAGTTATGCAGTTAATCTATTTTCTATAAGAATGGAATGTAGTAACGTTGTATTTAGAGACGATTCTAACTAATTAAACTAAATTTCAATCACAGTACAACATATGATTTTGGGACTCAATTCTGAGAACTGCACGTAAAAGTAGCCCCAAGAAGAAGAAGTTCTGCATTATTCGTTTTATCAAGTTCCATGCCATAATAATTTGATATCGATTTGAAGGTAGGTAGTATCGTATAGGGGTATTTGTCACGTTTTAGGCTCTTTTGTTTGACATAACATAAATACTATATGTTGGCGTATGATTATCATAAGTAATATTCCACGTAAATCATACGCCACGAAGTACAACAATTTTATTGTAACTGCTACAAAATAAACCCAGTTCAAAATCATTTGATGAATTGAAAAGTGAAGGGAAACATTATATGAACAGATTAAAGGAATTGTAATTCTTAATTTTTTAAATTTGTTTCAGTTAAAACGTGACAAATTCCCCTGTACGATACGTACTAACTTAAAATCGATATTAGATTATTATGGCATGTAACTTGACAAAACGAATGATGCAGAACTTCTTCTTTTCGGTGTTACTTTCACGTGCAGTTCTCAGAATTGAGTCCCAAATCAATGAGCTGAAAATTGTTGTACTGTGTATGTTATCATGTACTCATGACCACTAAATCTAAGCTCCTTCGTCACAAAGCCCCACAAACAATATCTCGTTGCATATTTGCAGCTTCACAACGCAACAATGTGATTTATATTGTTTTGTTTTTTAAATTACCTTAAAGCGTTTGACTCTGAATGTCTGAGCGTTGTATTTTATCCGCACAAATTACATTCTTTGCACTGAGCGACATCTCAATTACATGGTTTTTCATGATTCTGTGCATAAATATTTCATTTGTTAATTGCAATTACATTATATGTATAATGTTATTTGCTCATTATGAATTGAATTTTCCTGTTTCGAGTTTACCTTTCCTTCTCCTTGCCTTGTTTTTCTTTTTCACCTTTAATACTGGATAAATACATTTGTATTTGAGGAAGAACACAACCGAAAGCACGAACCAAAGCAAACAACGGAAATGCATACTTCTCTTATGGCAGAACTTTGTTGTTTTCTTTTTTTTTTTCTTCCTCCCTGGACATGTCTTTACTTCAGTTGTTATTTCCGATTTCGTGTTTTTTTTTGTACCATTTTATTCATTTTCTTTTCAGATGATGCTGCGAATGGACAAGGGAAGTCCTTTCAGTCAAAACCTTAGCAGATTCTGAATATCTTTTGTGTGTGAATTCACCTTATCGCGTTATTTGTTTCTCTGTGTTTTTTTTTTTGGCATGGGAAGATTTTCCTTAATTTTTTAGGTAATTTCCGGACGTTTAAACATTTTCTGTTCAGGAGATGTGAACGATGAGCGAAAATGTACAAAAGTGAGGTGCAAAGGGAAGAGTGATGCATATAAAAGTAATTGTGAAATGTCAGTCAAGGTATTTTTAAATTTGGCATGCGAAGGTTGGTACAGTAAATTATTATTGGATGGATTTACTTAGGCATTATCTATATATAAAAGGCTTGGGTACCTACTGAACACTACCCAGCCCGAACGGCTGAAGCTATAACCGTCAAATTTGGAATGTAAGTTCCTTTTATGATGCAGGCGAGCACTAGAGATTAATTTTTGGAAACTCGGATTGCAAGGGGTAAAATGGGTGTGGCCCGCCCCATACAACTCGAATTTTGTGGTAGCATGTCAGAAAAACAAAAATGCCACGCCCCTATTTTGAAAATCGTTATATGGGCAAAATAAATAGACCGATTGTCATTATATGTTCTGTGTGTGATACTGTCCATTGGGCCTCTATCGTAGGCTACTTGAAAACATAGTTAGGCAATGGGGCGTGGCACCGCCCACACAAACCAATATGTCATAACTCACGAGCCATTAAAGGTATGAAGATGAGATTTGCTCAAGTCATCTGCAATTTCATTGCCGACCCCCTCGACGTTGTCGACAGCATCTTCACAGTATAATTGTCGAGTCAATCGGCATGTCCAGTAAAAGCTTCTTAAACAGTGACGTTCGCATTCGTCGATAAACAAGTAAGTGTCGTATGTTACGAATCTAAAATAGAAAGCGTGTTAATTCGTAATAACTCGAGAAGATATTCCATAGCTCATTCATGGGGGTTGAAGGGAAATTCAGTGAGTATGTTTTAAGTTACTGGTACAACGAGGATTGCGTCTCGTTGTGAAATGGGCGGTAACACGCCCCTTTTGATGAAGTCGTTATATCGGCGAAATAAATATACCGATTGCAAAAAAAAATTTCGCTGTGTAGGTCTACTACCATAGGCTTCATGTAAACATAATTGGAAAAAGGGGCGTGACACCGCCGACATAATCAAAATGAAGGGATCACGTCACTTTAACATGGCTTTTTCGGCGCTATGACATTAGGCCCCACGAAAATACACCCCAAAGTGAAAATGAAATTAGGCCCCAAATTTGGGGTCTAATTTCTTTATGAAAATAGACCCCAGGAAATTATACCCCAAACATAAAATGAAAATAGGCCCCAAAATTTTTGTATTGGGGCCTAATTTCGTAGTTGTTATTTGAAAGTATGCAAATACACCCCAAAAAAATGCAAATATGCCCCAAAATATAGTGTTGTTGTTTTCTGTATAAAATTGGGGTATATTTTCATATTTGTGTTTGGGGTCTAATTTTTAAATAAATATCGCAGTTCGTATATAAAAACACAACACGCAAATAGGCCCCAAAACGGCGGTAGAAAATATAACCCAAACCAAAATTGCCCAAAATTAGAAATGAAAATGAAAAGTTGGCCAGACTAAAAAATAAAAATTTACCTAAACCAATTATGAAAATTGCCCAAAAAAAGGTATTTTTTCATATGAAAAATCAACAAACAAAATATATAATTTCAATTATAAGTAGTTTCTTCAATTTCTAAACATTGCATATTAGCTAAACTATACTGACCGTAATGTCTTCGCATACAATACATATTTTGGCCCTCACGTAAAATTTTACGTTCTTATTTATTTTTTTTATATTTTTATATTCATTTGTATGGCAAGAAGTAAAGAATATATACGAATATATAGCGTAATGTAAATTGTTAAATCAGGGGGAAGCACCGTAGGCGAAAAATTCTTTAGAACATGTAAAAAAAAAGTTAGTTTCTGAAATGACATTTTATATTTTTGCTGTTTTGTATGGGTTTTAAATTGTTAGTTGCATAACGTAATATTTATTGAGTAGTAAACCCAGTAGGCAACACAAAACAAAAAAAAAGGAGCGAATTTATAGAAAAGGTTCGAATTTTTGGGTGCAATTTTTATGTTGCCTATATTTATATGAAAATAAGCGGAAAAGATTTAAGCATAATTGTAAATAGTCTGTTCTGTGAAATGCGCCGCGACGAAAAATTATTTAAAAAAATCGAGCGATTTTGTTAAAATAATTTTTCATGATTTTAGATTTTTAAAGAAAATTTTAATTTTTCATGTTTTTATATTTTAAAGAAAAGGGTCACAGACGAAAAATTATTTTATATAAATCAGGCAAATTTTTTAATGCATTTGGTAAGTTGTCTGTTTCGTTAAAAGCGCCGCAGGCGAAAAATTATTTAAAAAAAATCGCGCGATTTTTTTAAAATAATTTTTCAAGTTTTTAGTTTTTAAAGAAAAGGGCCACAGACCAAAAATTATTTCATAAAAATCGCTTTTTTTTATTGCATATGGTAAATTGTTTGTTCTGTGAAAAGCGCCACAGGCGAAAAATTATTTGAAAAAAATCGCGCGATTTTTTTTAAAATAGTTTTTTATGTTTTTAGTTTTTTAAAGAAAATTTTAATTTTTCATGTTTTTAGATTTTAAAGAAAAGGGCCACATACGAAAAATTATTTTATAAAAATCACGGGGTTTTGTTTTATTGCATATGGTAAATTGACTGTTGCATGAAAAGCTCCGCAAGCGAAAAATTAGTTAAAAATTTTTTTCGAATTTTTTTTCTTTTGAAAAAAGAAAATTTGAATTTTTCATGTTTTAGTTTTTTTTTAAGAAAATTGCAGCAGACGAAAAATTGTTTTCAAAAAATCGAGCGATTTTTGGTTTTCTTTGGTTTGTTAAAGAAATGCGTGCTTTTAGTTTTTGTGAGATAATTGTACGTTTTCTTTATTTCCTTATTAATATGTATGCCAAAACAGCTGAGATGAAACAACGAGTCCGTAATCTTTGAAGCGTTGTGTTGTTAGAAGAGGCGAAGATAACGGTTAAAAAAAATCTTGAGAGAAAGATGGATGGTTTTTTCTCCGTGCAAGATGTTACAAATAAGTTTAAAGGTAATAAACTATATTATTTTCAATAAAAAACCAAGGCTTTTTTTATTTTGCCGAAGGAAATTAGACCCCAAAAATATTAAGCCTGACACTAAAATGAAATTGGACCCCAAAAAAGCGAAAATAGGCCCCACAATTTTATGAAATTATGCCCAAAAAAATTTTTGGGGTCTATTGTCACACAGACATTTGGGGTCTAATTGCATTATGCAAATATACCCCAATAAAAATATGAAATTAGGCCCCAAAAATCATAAAATTTCGTGTTGTTGTTTTCCATATATTTTTTTGGGGCCTAATTTCATTTTTGATTTGGGGTGTATTTTCGTGGGGCCTAATGGCATACCGCCGGCTTTTTCATTGGGGTTGTAAACATTCTAAGCCTTTACTTGAACCACTCCTGTATCTGTTCTACGGTACCTGCCTTGTGACTGACGACGAGGAACATTACTCTGACCATTCTTAAGAATGCTTTGCTACGAAAAAGACGAATGCTGTATACAGGGCGAAACTGCAGTCAATGGCAACGCGAGCTGTTCGTAAACGGAACAGTGAGAAGAGAAGAGGGGCAACTCGTCTTTTTAGACGGAAAAAGAAGGTGTTGAAGAAGAGACAGATGAGTGCACAGAGTTGCTGTGAAGTAGAGGAGAAGCCCGAAAATTCTACTAGTGAGCTAAGGGGAGAATGCGTCAAATAGGGCTGCCCTCCTGCAGGGAAAGCGATGGCCAGCTAGTGACGGACCCGGATAACGTTCTGAAGATATGAAGAAGACCTCGCTCCCATCTATGACGATGGCATTAACTGTCCACATCCGAGCCTGCGGCTGGAGCCGATGGTCTCTCTGCTGAATTGTTAAGGCAGGTGGAGGGAAGCTGACTTGGTGCATGCATAAGCTGATGGAGAACATCTGGCTGGAGAAGAGCATGCCCGGTGATTGGAGTCTCAGTCTGTTATGTCCCATTTACAAAAAAAGGAGATCGTAGTGAATGTAAAAACTACTGTGTAATAAGCCTATTACCAATTGCATTCCTGGTAAATCTACGACGGATCAAATATTCACTTTAAGACAAAACTCATGGAAATCAGATCGACACCTACCACCTCTTTGTCGACTGTAAAGTTGCCTTCGATTCTCCGATAAGGAATAGGCTATATGAGACCATGTTTGAATTTGGTATTCCTGCTAAACTAATTCGACTTTGCAGATGTACCTTAGAAAACACTAAATCCTCTATAAAGATTGGTAAGGATCATTCTGAACCATTCAACACGGAAAGAGGTCTCAGGCAGGACGATAGCTTGTCCTGTACACTATTTAATGTATTTATGTAGAAGGTGATAGGAAAGGCCAGTGTCAACTTGTCTGGCACCATATTCCAAATTGGTTTAGCGGTCAACGAGAACAAAACAGAAATAATGATATCGACGAACAAGGGTCCTCTCGTTGGGGACGCACTGTAAACGTTGAAAATTTTTGTTTTGAGGGAGTATCCCGGATCTTCCGTCAATAAGAAGTCAGCACTTTAGTAATATCACCTTATCTCGAAATACTAAGAAACAGCTATACCAGGTGCTAATTTTACTCGTTCTGTTGTATGCTGCCGTGGGTGCTTACGACAACGGGCATACAAAACGTGGGAGTATTCGAAAGAAAAGTACTCCCAAAAATGTTTAGACCTATCTGTGTCGACGGCGAGTTACGCCATCTGATGAACCGTGAGCTTAATGAGCTTTACCACGATATCGACGTAGCTAAAAGAGTCAGAATCCAACGACTACGATGCCTGGGACATGTTGCCAAGCTAGATGTAAATGCCGAGCCGTCCTACGTTGGAAGGACCAAGTGGTTGGCGACGTGTCACCATCTGGTATGACTAACTCAAGAATGTACGCAGAAGACCGAAGCGTGTGGATTTCTTTAATACTTCAGGCCTCTAAGTTATGAACCACGTTCGTAATCATAATCTTTTATTAATGTAATTGTCTACTTAATATGAAATTTTTCATTCAAGTTGTGTCTTGGAACCCGATTACTCTTAATCCTGTAAAATAAATTAATATAATAATAATAGTCCCTCTTTCTCTAATCTCTGATACCTTCAGATAATTGACACCACATTTCCCGTAGGGATACTTTAAAATATACTGAATATAGAATAATCGAGATCCTTGACACATCACTAATTCTGTAGAGAGAGTCAAGAACCGGTTATTCTGATCTTTCCGCACTTATAGCTATGTCAATTCTTAACACAATAGTTTGCGATTTCGAGGCAAAAACAGATAGATGTAACAAATTGTCTATATAAATATATATATCTTTGGAAAGGTCTAAAATTCTTCTCCCTAAAACCATTAAGAGATCAAAACTAGGTTTAGAATTGACTGAGTTATAAGCTCGTAAGTGAGAAAAGATTTTAAGGGTGTTAGGAAACTTTGATATACATGATCATGTTGTACTCGACCATACCTATAACATGCACTAAGTCACTTCCCAAATTCCAAATGACTGTCACATAGTGGTATTATTCTTCATGTCTGAAAACTCCAAAAAAACTTGAATCCAGTTTTGCTTTTGATTTGTCAATGTTCTAAAGATGTATATCAGGTTTGATGCCATAAATTTACTGATTTGTTTTTATTCACCTATTCCCTACAAATCTCATGTACAAGTGAACATCTCTTTTAAATTATATTAAATTAAATCTAAATTTTAAAGAATATTGAATGTGTTCCATTTACACATTTACTAAATATTCTACATACAAAGGATCTACTATGCTTCGAAGAAGAAACAAGTGCTTTACCTAATACGTATCTCCATAACAACAGGATTTATAAATGGCTAAATATAATAAGCACTAAGCTAAATATGAATTTTATTCTCAAGTATTTTTGGAATATTTACATGTAGACGAAGCATATATAGCGTACGTAAGAAAATATACGATTACACTTGTTCATATGTTATCCAAACTTCCATTTCTTGCAGATTTTAACGTAGATGTTAGGTAGTAGTCCATATAAAGCCATAAAACTTTTAGACTTAAATTTAAGATGCTATAAAATAACTTACGTTACTAATAAATGGCTTTGCATATATAATACAAGTTCTCGTGTGCAAATGCTTAAGCATTCTTCGTTCGGTATACATTGAACATGTATGTCGACTTTGTATTTTAGACTTTTCTATAAACAAGGTTATAAATTTTAACTTTACTAACGTTTCTACATTAGTATGTTGCCTCTTTTGGTTAGTTGTTGGGTGTATGCCTATCCTGTTGCAATGCATACATATTATGTTTAACATGCAGTCACACATACATTTAGTTTATATACATACATATACATGGTGGTACTTTTGCTTTGGCTACATGATATATATGTACACTATCTTTGCATTAAAGATGATGCTGGATGGATGGTATATGTTCCACATCCATCCTTGTACATTGATTGTGCACTATGTGCACATATATGTATGTAGTATACTTTGTGCATGTAATAGTTTCTAATGGGCCGCTACTGTACATGTAGCATATTTGACTGAAACTTACCTGAACGCTTTTCTGCCTCATTAATTGGTACATTTTCCAAAACAATTGCCTCCGAGCGTCCCTTTTGATTAACACTGTAGACAACGAGATGCAGGGCAGGATTTGGATCCGGATAATAGTCCATGGGTGTTAAAT
>OZ035880.1:150290787-150408819 GCA_964034835.1 Muscina levida | reverse complement strand
GCACATATACATATGTATGTAGTAGGGTGATCAGTTCGGTTTTCAGAAACCGGATACCCGGTTTTTTTCACTCATAAAAACCGTCGGTTTTTTTTAAATCCCTGTTTTTCGAATATCGAATAATCCGGTTTTTTTTTGTCGAATCTCGGTTTTTTGGCGTTTGATCCTTTTTATTTAAATTCATTCAGAATTGTATTAAATGTGTACTCGTACATGTTTTTTCCAGCTACAAGACTACAATATGGGATAAAATATATGATTTCTATCTATCCAAAAAAGATAAGTTAAAGAAAAAATTGATTTACTTAAAGCAGAAAAACCAGCGCATCTCTATTGTGGTCGATGAATGGTCGGATATATCTTACATAAAATACATAAATGTTACTGTGCGAACACTTGATCCCGAAAGCAAAACGTTCAAAACCAATTATCAGTAAATTTATATGAAATTTTAAAAAGACGTATATCAGAAAGACGTATTCAAACACTGAATAGTCTCATGTTGTATTTAAGTACGAGTAAACTCCCAATTAGTGACGCATTTTTAAAAAAATCAAATAAAAATGAAACAAAATAGTTGGCGTCCATTTTGTATTCACGATTATTTACTGAAAAACAAGATTCGTTTACAGATTTAAATGGCGAAATGATCGTTAATGCCACTGAAGATACTATAGAAACAGAACTAAATAAAGCTATAAAAAATGTTCAATATCCTAAAACTACCATTAAAAACTCTACCAAAAATGTTCTTTTGGAAGATTTTTTATATATGAATAAGAGCGGCAAAAGGACTGTAAACCTTGACAGATTATTAAATGCCTTGTACACTATAAGTCCAACTGGTACATTTATACACCCAAGCACTTAAATTGTATCTTATTTCTTAAATGTTACTTTAGGTAAAACTAAAGATTAAATTAAATATATTTTTATATAATCAAGTATTTACAAATGAATTGTTATGTTTTGTTTATCTTTGTTAAAATACCAAACTGATCTCAGTAATGTTCTGCATTGTAAATATAATTAAACTTAAAGTTTACTTTTTTTAAGTATATTTGAATTATTTTCTGTTATTTTTCAATGAAATTTTTTGTCACAAATTGTGTTTTAATTTGTTATTTGGCATACATTTGAAAACCGGATTATCCGGTTTTTTGTGAATTTCAAAAAAAGCAACCGGTTTTTTTTAAATTCCATTTTTCGAATAATTCGAAAACCGGTTTTCGCAAAAACCCAAATAATTGATCACCCTAGTATGTAGTATACTTTGTGCATGTAATAGTTTCTAATGGGCCGCTACTGTACATGTAGCATATTTGACTGAAACTTACCTGAACGCTTTTCTGCCTCATTAATTGGTACATTTTCCAAAACAATTGCCTCCGAGCGTCCCTTTTGATTAACACTGTAGACAACGAGATGCAGGGCAGGATTTGGATCCGGATAATAGTCCATGGGTGTTAAATCTGTAAGGTATTGTAAAGAACATGCAAATATATGGTAATTAGAGGAATTAAAATGTTAAGCCAGGAGCTAAAGCAAAAGACAATATAGAAAAGCTATGTATGTAAGAATGTACAATATGTATTATGTTGTGGTTGAAAAAAAAGTTTGGACTATAGTTTATGGTAAAGAGTCCGAAGTGAAGTAAAGTAAATTACTTGCAAAGCGCTGTACTAATCAGTGGAGTACATAATAAATTTGGGAATAAGTAGGTAGCTTTTCAAATTAAGTGAAGTTATAACAATTAAAGTGTTTTTATACAGAGTTGTTCGTGAGAGTCACGATGATCTCATTGATTAGTATCAGTTTGTTTAGTGTAGTGAAACAATGCACCAAATCGAGATCAGAATAATGTTACTGTTTGAGCTTTTACTAGACATACCGATTTACTCGACACTATACTGCAAAGTTGCTATCGACAACATCGAGGTGGTCGGCAATGAAAGAAAAAGTTAAATGCACGAAGACGGAAATCGAACCATTGTTCTAACCATCATGCCACGGTCGGACCCTAGGGTGAGTATTACTATCGACACTGTGTAAGCTAGCCGCCAGCAGCGTGTTAAAACAGTTAGAGTTGGAGGGGTGTACGGTGGCAGCGTACGCAATCGCCACATCATTCTATTTCTTGTTGAAGATACTACCTTGAACGGAAGGTGGAAAACTATATAAATATCGTAGCTGACTGGTGGGCCAATAGGGGACTTAATCTATATATAAAAGACTTGGGTGACTGACTGATCATTCCCCAGGCCAAAAAGTTAAATGCATGAAGACGGAACCTTGAAATTTGGAATGTAAGTTTCTTTTATGAGCTAGGCGCGCACTGAGAAGAGATTTTTGGAAATTTGTACTGCAGGGGAGTAAAATGGGTGTGGCGCTGTCCTATACTGCCCAAAATTTTAAATAGCTGTATCTTTTAAGCTATTTAGTCGTACATAGAATATGTGCGGTGCCACGCCCCTTTTAGAAAAATCATTATATGGGCCAAATAAATGGACCTATTGCAATTATATATTCTTTGTTTAATACTGTCCATATGACATCTATCATAGGCTACATGCATGAAAACATAGTTAGACAATGAGGCGTGGCACCGCCCACACAAACCGAAATTTCAATCGGTCATATCTCACCAGCCATTATAGGTTTGAAGATGAGATTTGCTACGTATGTTACTGGGACAAGGAGGATTTCGTTTCGCTCGAAAATAGAAGGTGCCACGCCCCTTTCGTTATCGTTATCGCGGCGTAATAAATGGCCCGATTATAAAAAATTTTCATAATCTATATATTTAAATATGCTTACTGGCTGAATTTTTGGAAATTCGTACTTTCAGAGGTAAAAATGAATAAGCGATAAAAGTTATACCATCAACCCTCTACAGGGTGTTTTCGAAAGTCTTACCTTTTAGGGTAAAAAAGGACGAAAAGGGATAAAACTAATAATAAACGGTGTAGTCGCAAAAATTGAAGTGATTATTTTAGTTGTGCGAAATAAAGTAATTTTCCGAAATTCGTTCTTTAGTTGTAAGAAGACCGAAAAAGGGATGCAAGTGGTACTATCGCCCAGACCAAATCCCTAAAGGTAGATTTACGAAAATTTATATAGAATTGCTTCCTATAGAATCACAGAGCCGTCAGATGGGGTTCAAAGAAATTCCTACAATTAGGGGTAAAAAGGCCGGAAAGGGATAAAACTGTTACCATTACCCAGACCAAACGGCTAGTGCTATAATCGTATATGGGCATGCTTCCTATAGAATTTGAGGGGGTACCAGTCCATTTTAGTTGTGCGATACGAATGTTTCTTTTGAAATTCATACTTTTATGGGTAAAAAGGCACTAAAGCGGTACATTCACTCAGACCAATGAGATAAAGCTACAAACACATACATGGGGTGTTCGTTCGTCATACAAAGCGTTTGTATTTTTACCTCCATTGCTTAAATAGAGCAAATTCGGACAAATGGAGTATGTTCAACGTCTCTGAAATCAACCCCCTATAAGGCGCTGTACACAATACTTTATCTACTACCACCTGATTTAAGCTGCAACTGCTCTGCTCTCATTTCAACTATACGACCTAGCGAGCTAGAAAACTGGGATCCTTCTATTGGAAACTTAAGGATCGAACCAACCCAATACCTCCCTTCAAACTCACTTTATGCTTAGTGCACGGAAATCTATCATCCTCTATGAAACCAGAACGCACACCACAAAGGAGTGGACGGAGAACGTCAGCACAATGTATGGACTACTAAACTTCTTTACTGATGGTTTCCGAACTAGATAATAGGGTCGGCTACGGTATCTACTCCACGCATCTAAGCCTGAGTATAACATCAAGGATTCCAGACTTCTGCAGCTTTTACCATGCGGAAATACTTACTCCGCGGATCTAAGCGTGAGTGTAAGATCAAGGATTCAAGAATTCTGTAGTGTTTTCCAGTTTAAATGCAAGCGGGGTAGCTGAGTTCGTTAAGGCGACACCGCTGATGAGTCTCTTACCCAAATATGAAACGCGTACGGCGATTGGTGCCTCTTCGAATCCCACCTCGGCCACTTGTTTTTCAAGTTTGTGTCATACATATTTCTGATTTGGTTTGCTCAAATAGAGAGAGATTAAGTAACAGCTAGAGTTACTGTCTCTTTTCTACTTTAAGAAAATACTTGTTATTAAATGAGCCGCTAACGAGATGTACTTAATGATATATCCAAGAATAACAGAGTTCTGGTCAGCGGATTTAAGGGCAACTGCAGGGCGGATGCAGAGGCCAGACAGGGCTTAGCCCTGCAGGAAAGTAACATGGAATACGAAACGCTTCGTAATATGTTTACATGCAAAAGCACTATCGGAAATCTAACGTTAGGAACAGGAAACGAAATATGGAAGAATAAAGAAACTTGCAGGAAAATCAGGAAGACATGGCCTGAATACTACACGAAATATGCAGCGAACCTAATAAATCTCGAAAAATACCAGAATAGGAAAATTATTACCTTTCTAACGGGACTCAGACGCATTGGTTGACACGCAAACAGATTTGAATTCGCAACTGCGGAAATTGCAGCAGTGAACCAACAACCGACCATATTATATACTGTGAAAATAGAAGCAGAGAACTCATTTATCTACCATTTTATACGAAGAAAGAGACTGGAAACCTTACGAAACCCATTCCTAAGTAGCACAGAAGAACTGGCATCTTTGCACCTCGGTGAATCAACAACTTTTTTAAGGTCATCAACTTTGTTACGGATTGGATAGAATCTCCAAACTCCCAACCCACTATAGACGGAATCTATCAACCCTGGAACGGAAATAGGAAATAGCCCGGCACTACATACGCTCAAAGCATCGGTTAAAGGCTTGCCACAAACGTTCAGGGGGTAACACAATGGGTTCATAAGGACCTAATTGATTGTCTCCTTAGCGGAGGGATTGGCTGCAAACCAACCAACCCACCAACCTATTTATGCTGTCGACTCATTTTGAGTAAATGAAAGGAATTGTTTATTGTTAATATTGATTTCAACAACAATTTTAGTCATATCAATTAAATACGTTATTAATATGAAAAATTTGGCCGACACATAATCATTATCAAAAACAAAATTTTTAACAAGCAAACTACAATATCGATAGTTGATATTACAGAAACCGTTGTTGGCTCAATTTCAATTAAAAAATTAATTGTATTTACGAATTTATTTTTTTTTTCTGTGATATCACGTTAACTTAACTTGTCTACTGCCAAAATAACGTCTTTGTAAAAGTAAAATAATTTTTTAAAGTATTCCCGATCCTTTAAAAAAAATTCCCCTAGTATTCCAAAGAATAACATCAAGTAATCACTAGTTTTACGCAAGGTTATTTACTTTACCACAATACATTACTAATGTCAGTTCACGTTATATCACTAATACATACAACAGAGATGGGTGGAGGTGGTTTTATACCAATTATGCTATCATATAATTAGTAACCATTTGATGTTGGCTTGTTTGAGTAGTTTTCATGTTGACATTTCTAGAAGTTTGCTTTACTGAATAAAATTCACCAGTACAAGTACAAGTTCATGCCTAAATACTACATAAGGAGCAAATAATCTCACTCTTAGTCACGCTTGACTGAAATTTTCTGCGATTTGCCGATAATTACCTTTTAATAGGCTGGTGATGGTGGCCTTAACGGTGGTAGTGGTGGTGGCTGAGGTTTCATATTGAAATAACATTAATTAGTTGCGTAATTACCAAAGCAAATGTAATGTCAACAAACCCTCGAATAAATTGTGTGCGCCTTAAGAAGCATAAGTACTTTCAACTCTAGTCATCCTGCGAAAGGAGTATAACTCCTATCCCATTTTACCTGTACCTGTTAACGTAGCACATATCAAAGTTTTGCATTCTATCAAATACCATAAAGTTTTAAGTTTACAAACAACTAATGACTGTTTGCAAAAACAACGAAAAAACATGAATTAAATAAAACAAGACAAGAAAATCGTTAGGTTTTTTTTTAAAAACTTTGATAATTATAAGAGTGATACACAGGAAGAGACGAAGAAAGGATTCGTGATTTGTTCCCTGATTATAAGGTTTTCATTAGCTCTTTGATGTCTACTTTAGTTAGTTATTTTTTTCTTTTTTTAGCTTTCGGCAAGTTCTGTAAAGTAAAGTGCTATGTCGCAGCACCAAAGACAATGAAGGCGGGTGGAAGGATTATTTTTGGAATTCCACCCATCACGGAAGATAAAGGAAGAGTACAGCGGAAATTTCGTCTCGGTAAAAACTGTTTAAATTTTTATTTTTTTACATCGTGTTTAATGAGCCAAACTTTGATTATTGAAGTTCTTTCGGTGTGTAAATTTTGCATTGTTTTCCGTGTTTTTTTTTTAGGTAAGCTTTCAATGAGGTTCTCTTTTTTCTGCAATGTAATGGTGTAAGTTATAATATTGAATAGGTAGCATGTAGTTTCGTGCCAGACGTTAGTTTAAATTGATTACTCCTTCGTCTAGCATTTTATAACATTCGATTGCTGTTAAGTTAAGCTCTCGAATTTATCTTTCGTCATAAAAACAATAATAATTATTTACATGTATAGTTATGTGCTAATACTGCCATTTTGCATTTTTGAAAAGGCGGGTAGTATGACACTCTGCTTATTAAAAAATTTCGAAGAATGCAAAATAATAGAATATTTCTTAATACATAAAATATGAAATTGTTCTACGCCCGTAGAATAGTATTTTACCCCTTCTTTTATTTAGCTTGAATAAAACATCCGAACGACCAAACAAATACACCAAACAAAGAAACTTTTGTTATTTCCAAATAAAAACAAGTAGCTGCCGGACCGTTGATATATTATTATGTTGTACGTATGTGTGTGTGTTGATTGTTTGTACGTAATTCTTAGTATGTATTTGTGTTTTTGCTGATTTTGGATTTTACCCAATTTGTTTGGCAAGTGTAACGAAGTGTTAAGCTACGATTAGTTAAACAAACGCGTTAAGCAATTCCAGCAAAAAGTTTTGCTCCTGAGTTCGATGGTATTATTTTATTTGGATTTACCTTTAATCGTTTTTTAGTTGTAATATTTATTGGAAAATATAGTATTAAATAGCGTTTCATTGCCCGACTGTAAGCAACCAGGCGTAATAGGGTAGTGTATATTGAACTTGAATAAGTGTCGCAGCTTTTAACAGATATGTTCTGTATGCAATAATTTCGTTCAAGTAAATTAAACCATATTTATAAAAGGGGGTCAATTTGTAGTAAAAAAATTAACTAAGCGGTTATCAAAATCGTAATGTACGATGAATTCTAAGAAAATTTGCCCAAAAAAACATGGTCTTAAATCAATAGAATTTTACCGGCTCATAAGTGCTTCGTGTCTTACCAAAATAAGCCAAAAAAAGGTCATAAAGATTTCACACAAAATTTTTTCCGCGCATCGGCTAATTCACGGTCAACGTCCTTCTCTGCCCGGTTTTTAACGAGAAACTTTTCGTATTGGGAAAAAATCCGCCGTAAGGAGGCTACCATACATATTTTTTGTTATATTAATTTGCCCCCACCGCTCTAACTGCCACGGAGTCGCCCCTAGTGGAGTAAATTATATGACCGATACTTAAACCCGCATCATCACCCCCTAAGGAGGCTCTCATAACAAGACCAAATGTTTATAAAATTTGATCCTAACTTCCCTTAAGGTGCCCCTAGAGGTGTCAAATGTATGACCGACCCCAAATATTTTTGCAATCCCAAAAACCCCTCTATCTTCACCCCTTAAAGTGGTCCCAATTAGGGTGTTCAAAACCGAAACCGAAAAACCGTTTTTTATTTAAAACCGTATGCCGGGTTTTGCAAAAATGCCATTTTCGAATCACCGGTTTAACCGAGTTTTTTCCTTCGGGTACTCGGTTTTTTTTAAATTAGTTTGAAATTGAATTTTAAAATTTTACTAAGCTTCTAAAAGCATTCTTGTTTATAACATGTAAATAGATTTTTCAAAATAATTTGAAATTTTATTTTAAAATTTTCCAAAGCTTCTAAAAACATTCTCGTTTATAAATCGTTAAAAGTTTTTTCTAAATTAATTTGAAATTGAATTTTAAAATTTTACAAAGCTTCTAAAAACATTCTTGTTTATAAAATGTAAAAAGTTTTTTCTAAATTAATTTGAAATTGAATTTTAAAACTTTAAAAAGCTTCTAAAAACATTCTCGTTTACAAACATTGAATACCCTAATTATATGTATTAGTACCGGAAAATATCCTACAAGTTAATCCTGTGTAATGTAGTCTAAAAAGGCGGAAACGATGGAATTTGCTAACGAGCTTTTTAAAAGACTTTATCCTGCAATTTCCCCAACAACGGCAGAGTCTATTAACAGTTCAGATTGTGAGATGGGGAAAGCTCCTAATGGTAGTCTTTGCAACGATTTAAACATGACAATAAATAACATCCAAAATCCACCAGTGAAAACAAATTGCAATGACACAAGCCTGTATGACGATTTTAACTATTTCGATAGATTTAATAAAAGGACAGAAAAGCTCAACATCCTTCTAAACGCTCTTTTGCCAATAAATCCTACTTCCACAATAAGTGAGCGCGTGTTTTCTGTATCAAGCTTTATAAAAACGAATTAGAAGAATTGACTCAAAATTTAACACTTAAATTGCATATTATTTCTTAAATACTATTTTAACCAGTAAGAAACTTTCAGTCGGGTAAGCCGACTTACATATACCCTTACCCTAAACATATAATTTTCTAGTATACTGATATCATTACTCGATTTCTAAAGTGGGCGAAGTGGTACATTTGTATGGGAGGTACCAGAAGGGGCGTGGATAGACTTAAAGTTTTTATCTTCAAAACTTTATCCAGATTTAGCTTTAATAAATACAGAATTTGGGCCCGATCACGTTGGGTGTATTGATATTACTACTCCATCTCTAGAGTGGGCGGAATAGTACATTTGTATGGGAGGTCTCAGATGGGGCGTGTCTAGATTTAAAAACTTTATCCTGATTTAGCTTAACTAAATACAGAATTTGGACACGATTACGTTGGGTGTATTGATATTACTACTCCATCTCTGAAGTGGGCGGAATTCATTTGTATGGGAGGTTCCAGCAGGTACGTGGCTAGGCTTCCAAATTGGTTCTCCAAATTTTCTATTAATAATATTAATCGATTTCTAAAGTGGGTGGTACCTGATGGGTATTTGAGGTACCACATGGGGCGTAGCTATACTTCCAGTTTTTTCTCCAAAACTTTGTCCAGCTATAGTTTTACTAAATGTAGGATTTGGGCACGATCGGATTGGGTGTATTGATATAACATACTAAATAAATGCATTTTTTTAAACCAAATTATTTTTTTATAAGTATTTATAACCTTTTAGGAAAAAACCGAAAAAACCAGTTAAACCGGTTTTCTTTAAATTGCTGTATTCGAAATCCGATTTTTCTAAAAAATCAATTTTTCGAATAACTCGGAAACCGGGTTTCTAAAAAGGAGGTATTTGAACACTCTAGTCCCAATACAATTGTTTAATTTTTATTTATTTTTTAAATCAGCTTTTGCCGCTCTCATGGTGCCTCCTAGAGGGTTAAAATATGTGACCGCCCCGCTAGTATATCGATCCCAACATTTTTATCGAACATACCTACTCCCTATCTTCACCCCCTAAGGGGGCTCCCGTATAAAAATGTTTAAAAATATATATACGACCGCAGGTCGGTCACACATTTGAACCTTCTGCGGGCGATTCCGGAGTAGTTGAGGGGCTTGTTGTAGATTTTTCCGCCAATATGAACATTTTCTGGGGGCCCGATTTTGGTTTTAGACTTAGACCATGTTTTTTGGATACATTTTCTTAAAATTCATCGTAGATTACTCAGTACAACACATGATTTTGGGACTCAATTATGAGAACTGCACGTGAAAGTAGTCTCAAAAAGAAGAAGTTCTACATCATTCGTTTTGTCAAGTTATGTGCCATAATAATTTGATATCGATTTGAAGTTAGTAAGCATCGTATAGCGGAATTTGTCACGTATAAGGATCTTTTGTTATATTGTCACATGGTGACGTATGATTAGCATAAGTAATATTCCAAGTAAAGCATACGCCATGGAGTACAACAGTCTTATTGTAACAGCTACGAAATAAACCCAGTTCAAAATCATTTGTAAATGGATGTTGCTTATGAAGGAAAACGTTATATTAACAGATTAAAGGAATTGTAATTCTTTGTTTTTTTTAAATTTGTTTCTGCTAAATCGGATTAGTGGTTCTTGAGTTACGTTAAACAAAAGAGCCTACAACGTGACAAATTCCCCTATACGATACTTACTAACTTCAAATCGATATTAAATTATTATTATCAAATCAATGAGCTGAAAAATTTTATACTGTGTTATGATATATATAACCGCCTGGTCGAGAAAAAAATTTTACCCACTCTAGTGTATAAGTATTTCCCACATAAATACATACAAAAACTACTCTAACATGTTTTAAAATCATGTAGAACATGTAATTTTTATACCCTTACCCTACGCGTAGGAGGGTTTATATCATTTTATACAACCCAAAGTGTAAAATATAGAAAGAGTCACTTTAGACTCTAAGTTTCTATGAACCAAATTCGATTCATAACTTTTTTAGGCGTTTGAGCCGTGTACGTCTGTTTGTCTGCCTCTTTGTCTTACCGGCTATAACAGGATAATAGAAAATTTTATATTTTACTGAGGGTGAGGGTATATGTAAGACGGTTTTTCCGACTGAAATTATATTATTGGTTAAACTATCACTCTTAGGGATGATTGCATGTGTCATTTTATACGAGACTAGTGGGCCCGTCAATGCTTCGCTATTGCATATTATTTTAAAAAAATGCGCGTAAAAGTGGGCGTGGTCGAAAAAAGTACCCTACAAGTCATGCCAGAGTCCCAGTTAAATGCTGTGAAAATTTCAGGAAGATCGGTCCAGAGGTTTGGTCTCCTATAAGGTACAAACAAACAAATAAACAAACACACATTCCATTTTATATATATAGATTAATCGTCACGCATTAAAGTTGACGTGTTAGAACCCAAGTATCCTCACCAAATTTGTTTCAGGACTTTTTAAGCCGATGGCTTGTGGGCAGGATAGCACGAGTATACCTTTACTAATCCTTATAAGAATTTACCAGTAATAATATATTCCTAAATGAAACAACGGTGTTGTAAATGGACAACATAGCCACGTTGTTGTGAATTAACACGCTTTCTATTTTAAGATTCCCAATTAACGGCACCTACTTGTATATTGACGAATGCGAACGTCGCTGTTTGAGCAGCTTTTTACTAGACATGCCGATAAACTCGACACTTGATACTGCGAAGTTGCTGACGATAACATCGAGGGGGCCGGCAATGAAAGACAATTGTAGAAGACTGGAGGCGGGAATCGAACCCGGGATCTCCCGCATGGTAGTCGCGTGTTCTAACCACTATGCCACGGCCGGTCCATGTACCTCCCATAAAAATTACCGAATTGATCCTCATGATTTTACATACATATCTTTTTTGTAAGTACACTGAATTCAGTGATATTTTGACTAGGATGTTGGCTAAGGGGATTTTTACTCTGGAATGAATATGAGCTACATTGACCGATCCCTTTTGGGGGTATAAGCTTAAATCGATTTTCGCAGACGATAGTTGGGTTTTTGGAAGTGCCGTCTTCAACAAAATTGTTTTAATCAAATCAAGCTTATCCGAAAACTCAACTACAGCTTGTCGAAATTAATATGTTGGGCACCGAATTCTTAAGCACCGAAACACATGCATTTGATAAAGTTTTGACCCTAAAGTGACCAAGTCACACTTAGTTTAATTAATAATGCTACTGCATTGATTTCATAATACTTAAATTTCATAATTTTGCATTAATTTAATTAATTCCTTTCTCTTTTCGTTTCTTTTCAGATATTGTCATGCAAATGCATTAACGTCCTGGCAAGTAAGTTAAAACAATTAATTTAGTGTGTATCTTACTCTCTTCCGTTATTTGTTAAAACAGTACAAATGCCTGTCACATAACTATGTCCTTGTTAACCCAATACCAACCACCTAGCATGATATACTTACCTTAAGTGGTTATTTTTTTTTACTGAAACTCATACACTTATGCATACACAAATAAAAGATAGCATTGCACTTACCACTCAAATCGATACGAAATATTGGCACATCTGCATATGTACTGGATGCATTCAGGCGTAACTTCTTGGTTTTCGAATCGTATGCCTCCAAATAGAAATGCTGTTGTAGACCACCATCATAGCCCGGCATGCATTCCAATTCCATTGTCGAATATATGATATTATCATAATTGTCGAAATTAATTGTACCGCCGCCACCACCGCTACCGATGCCACCGACACCAATACCACTGCCGCCCGAGCCAATGCCACCCACGTCAGAGGGACCATACGGACTAACGAGACTATGTGTGGCAATGCCATTATGAAAGTTATATTCCATACGTGAATAATCAAAGCGTGGTTCATTGTTAACATCATTCATATCAATGTCTGCAGAGTCTTCTTCGATGTTGTTATCGACGACTGAAGCGGCATGATAGGGGTGGTGTGTATTGTACTGTTGCATATCGTCGTGATGGCCCCCATTGTTGTTGTTATGGTTTAACTCAGGGAAATTTCCATTTTGCTGTCCTTCTGTGCTATAATTGTTGTTGAGCTGTTGTGATTGTAGCACATTATTAATGCTCGACATAACTTCATCCAAGACTTTAGAATCATTCAGTGAATAATCTTCTACCATTTCGGCAAGTAAATCTTCTGCATCAACATCTACATCAATATCATCGTCATCTTCCTCCTCGTCTTCGGCTGCGCCATCACCTGTCTCATCATCTTCCAAATCGGAATTTCTAATAACATCATCATCGCCCTCTTCTTCCTGCTCCTCCGCCTCCTCCTCGTCCAAATCTTGCATTTCATCTGTATAATTGGTGCCATGATGTTTGGAGTATTGTAAAATGTTATTCTCGAAAATATCCAAACTCTCCAGCTGTTCCGCATCGGGGTCCAGTTGATATGATGGCGATGATGCACCACTACCAACACCACCACCGTTGCCGTTGCTCGAGAGAACTGATTCTTTGCTTTGAACGTCATCGTACGATTTCAAGGATTCTTGGGTGGCATCATCATCATTGGAATGAGACAGATGATGTTGTTCGTGTGGCTCTTGTTGTGAGGATTGATTGGTTATTTCAGGTTTACTCGGTGGCAGTTGTACTTTTGATTGTCTTTTAAGAATGCCGGCCTTAGAACTGTGGTCACTTGTATTGACTTGATTATTATTGACGCCTGGCAAATCCCCTTCATTGGTTGAGTGATGAGATAAGGGCTTGTTGCCGCTGCTGCTGCTGCTGTTGTTCTCATTATGAAGTTGCGCATAGAAGTGTCCTTTATTATCTTGTTGTGTCAATGATTTGCGTATGCGCTTTCTGTTGTCACTGTCCGATGCAATAGATTCTAAGTCGCCTTCGTAATTGTTAACGGCAGCACCGGTATATGGGCCTGCGTGGTCATTATTCTTTACTGCAATGTCACTGTCATTGTTGTCATTGACACTGTACGCTGATAACGATTGTTGTGTGAGTGTATTGAGGTTTTTCGAAGGTTCTTGGGTTGGAGAGACATTAGCTAAACGCGCGCTGTTAGTAGTTTCGGCATTGTCATTTTCATGTTGCTTATACAATAGATTTTTGTAGTTTTTCTTTAAATTACTTGCAACATCTCGTTTGGTGACTGTTTTTTGCAATTTGCTATTGAAATAGATGATTTGTTCTTCTTGTGCGACTGCTACTGATGATGCGATGCCTGGAGTTTTGGTTGCTAACACATGCGATCCCCGATGTTGCTGCTGTTTCTGATGCTCCTGTTGACGACGATGATGAGAATGATGAATTACCCCTATTGTATTTATATCACGTATATGCGTGTTTTTGTTGGAATTCTTATTGTTGTTAGTTGTGGTGTTGGTGCTGCTGTTGTTGCTGTTGCTGTTGTTTTTGGTATACCTATCGCTTACGAAGGATACCTTGCTATTTGTGGCTGACGTTGCATTAAGAAACTTTTTGTTTGTTGACTTTTCTAAACGCAATGATAAATTAGATTTTCTCTTACTTTTCACAACATTCTTGGGAAATTTAAGGGTTTGCTTGTTGTTGTTGCTCTTCTTCTTATTCTTTTTCTGTTTCGGTTTCTGCTTCTGGTGATCTCTTTTTGTTGTTGTTGTCGTTGTCGTTGCTTTTGCCATCCGTGCAACATCATCATCATTGTCATTATCATCGTAGTTGGTTTTAGCAGCAGTTTTCCTATTAATATTGATGCGAGAGTTTTTATCTTTTGCAACAGCAACCACACCAGCAACCGCTGCCTCGACAGCATTACGTTTCATTCGTAGTTTTTTCTTTGTTGCCGTTACTGCCGCCGTATTTATGTCCACTTTGTTGACTGTTGCTGTTGCCATCGTTCTGGATGTTGCTGATGGCAATGACAATCCATCACTTTGATTATTGATAAATGCTTTTGATGCCGTCGTGGCAGCGCCTGCTTGTGGCGCCCCAATAGTTCTTATCCTTGCAGCATCATCTGCAGTTGATGTGGCTTCTTGTTGCTGTTGCTTCTTGTTAACAATTTTATTTTGTCGATGCTGCTCTTGTTGTAACTGTTGTTGCTGCTGTTGTTTGTTTTTATCTAACTGTTGGCGTTTCAGCGTGGCCAATGCCACGGAGGGTGTGAAGGAGGTGCGCTTTTTCAGACGCTGCATTTGCTGGGGACTTAGCGGTAAACGATATTTTTGCTGTATCATTTGTTGCATGTATTTTATCGGTTGTTGTTGTTGATGCTGCTGTTTTTGTACAGCGTGTTGTTGATTAATATTGTTGTTAGTTCTTTTATTATTACCACTGCCAACATTATTACTGTTGCCATGACCAACGGAAGATTTCTTGATTTGTGTCCCTTTAATACCCTCATTGTAAATTTTATTATGGTTTTTGCTGTTGCTACTACTATTCACATGCTTGCCACTGTTGTTGTTGTTGATGGCCACACCGCCACTGGTATTGGCATTATTGGTCTGCTTCTGTTGCTGATCATTATTATGCCGCTCACGTACATATTCCATATGCGGGAAATTTGTTTCGTGCCTTCCATATTGTGTTGGCATCATCATCATTTGATTGGCATGCATTGTTGTTTGATTCGATGAATTTAACGATGCTGAGGTCACCACATATGGCCTTAGGGTACAGTTACGCAAAGCTCCTGGTTTTGCTACAACACAACAAAGAGGGGAGAAAAATGACCAGGATAAAATAGTTATATGTAGTAAAGAGCACACAGAGCAATATTACAAGACATTATCATTATATTTAATTTTTGATTTTATGTGTACGTATTTAATTTCTGATAACCCCTAATATAGCGATTTGTTTCGATTGTTATTCAACTCAATTTGCTTCAAATCAAATTTGATGTATTTTTTGTTGTTTCATTTAGGGAGGACGAAATATTTGATTTATGAGAAATGGTTAAATTAAAGAGAAAGCAACTACTGATAGTGGAATAAGGATATTAACAACTTAGGTTCATTGTAAAAGAAGTACATTATATTCCAGGGTAAAAGTTAAGAACCACAATAACGATGGGGCAAGTGATAGTAAAAATACCACATTGTTGGCATACTCGCTCTTTGGTTACTTGGAATTTCCAACATAACCGGTGGTTTTAGTCAGAAGTTGTCTCTGAGTAGAAAACAAAATTCGAGGCATAACAAACAAATGTATGAGAGATATTTTCCGAATAGTTAAGGATTGGCTAAGTCATAAGCTTATAGGTGAGCAAAGTCACCAAAATCCGGGTTTTTAACAGTAAATCAATATTTTGAGGGTCTTAGAGAACTTCAGGAAACAGATTCATGTTGTAATCCACCAGATCTACAACCCATACTAGGTCACTCTCAAAGTTTCTTAAATGTTTTACATTCTGTATAAGATGTCAATTAAAAATACAACGACTATAAAAGTTTGTTAAGAGAACCAAGATTTACTTCTGTAAACTTTTCTTATTTGTCCCAGCTAATTGCTTTAAAATGGGTGAATGACTCTCACAATAGAACTTATAGCTTAGTCACGATATCGAGTTTCTGGTCTTTTATTGACTCGACTACTCGGACAACATTGAGGTTGTGGCAGTTCTATAACCAGTACATTTTTCCCTAAATAGCATGTAGAAACACGCGCCACCTATAGTACTTTTGTTGTACTATTTCAGAATCTTTCAATGATCGGAACTTTTGTCTTTTCAGTCCTCCTCAGTCGGTAACTAACGTAAGGGCAGGTAGACATTGATTAATAATTTTAAAAAACTTGAAGTCGGCCAAAAATATTCAATATCGGTAACATTTTTTTTACATAGTAAATTTATTAAATTTTATATCTTGCCTTCACAATTTTTGTCTCTATCGTCGGGGGGTTAATTTTACAAACTTCACAACAAATCTATCTCTGCCACATATGTCTAAATACAGTTTTTTGTCTGAGTAGAATCTCAATAACTGATATGTGTTATATGAATGTATATGTGACCTGAACAGTGAAAAAGCCCCCTTTTCGTGTCAAAAACTAGTTTTTCACTTGTTTTTTTCCGATTCTGATAGATTTTGAGATGCTCTATCACGTGGTGCAAACAAAAAAGTTATAACTTGTCATTAAGGTTTTTTAAAAACTGAAGCTAAAGAAGAGTACTTCCGTCAAAAAAAAATATGTGTTTTTAAAAAAGGGGAAAAATGATTGAAATTGCTTAAACCTTCATTCTGCGGTTGCTGATTTCAAATCCAGTGTTAGTTTTTTTTAAACTCAAAATGGCGGATACAATACGGCGCATAAAAAAATTACAAACTTATTGGAGTTTCATAAAACCTCCACTTTGAATTTTTAAAAATCTGATGATAGATTCGTTATCTGCATCCTCGAAAACCCCCGAGTAGCCACTTTAAAGCACATCTGATATGTTTTTAATTTTCTTGTGAGCCATATTGGGTCCGCCATTTTGAAAATCTAAAAACTAACACCGGATTTGTAATCAGCGACCCCCAAAACCTCGAGTAAGAAGTTTGAAGCCATTAAAGCGTAAAGAAAAACCAATATTAATTTGTTAACTTTAAGACCGTTTTTCTCGAAATTTTGTTTTTGAACGTAAGCCCCCTTTTCACAGCCCAGGTCACATATATGTTCCATATACAGAAAAATAATTGTTATTGCTTCTTTCTGACTAGAATCTGTATACTTTTGTATTCATTATAACTATTTTACTTCTTCTCATACCATTAACATTAGTTTAGATTTACTTTTCCTTATGAAAATCTATGCGTAAATTTGTCCCTAAATATCATACAGAATCACGCGCCACCTATAGTACTTTTATTGTACTATTCCAGAATGTTTCCTCAGTCGGTTACGAATATTAATAATTAAATGATTTTAAATAACTTAAAGTCTGCGAAAAAATATTCAATATTGGTTTTAGTTCTTGCCTTAACAAATTTGCACGTTCGGGGTGTCAATTTTTTCACAACAAATCTGCCGCTGCCGTATTTGTGCGATACAATCTCAATAACCCATAGGTGTTATATGAATGTATATAACAATATAACCCAGGAAAATTTTTCAGAACTTGTTGCGAATGGTATTGATACTAGAATCGTTTCTTTTTTAATCGACTTTCTATTCTGTTTCTGGTTCTATATAACCGATTATGTACAACATGTTGCACCACAGATTCCGTAGAACAGAAAATGTGTATTCGTATTCGAAATAAGTATTTTTTAGAGGGTATTTATTAAGAAAAACTCAAAAATCTGAGTAAAAATATATTTCGAACTAGCACCCAATTGAAAATCAATGAAATTTCAAAAAAACAGCATATGTAATTCAGTTATGTAGCAATTCATTTCATAACAGGTTCCACGAGAACATGTTGGTTTTGGGACAATTTCAAACAAAAATAATATATTGTGCAACCGAAAGTGGAACTTGTTACTTATCAGTAAAAGCTGTTCTGTAATTGTTTCTTTGCAACAAAATATTTTGCTGGGAAGCTACTTTATTTATGCAAACATTTTAGTATTTGAAGTATTTTATCTATAATTTCTGGCTTAAGCATCACAATTAAGTTTTTTCTACATCTCAAATTTTAATTCAATTATTTTACCGTATCCTCCATCAGTTGTCCCCTTATGTCTATATATTCACAACAATTTATTTAGTTTCCTGTCTATATTTATACCTATATACATAGTTATGTGTACATATTTCATATCTCTGTAGTATTGTTTCGAATTTTTGCTTTTATTTTTGGCACATGTCAAAACTTACCAGCTGGCACAACTTGAAACAAACATGGCTCTGATTGTTTGCCAATTGAATTCCTTCCCCAACAGGCTAAAGTGCCATAGTCTCGTTCGCCTTTTGGTGTATAAATCAATTCACTTACGGTCTCTACTAAGTGAAAAAAAAATGAAAGACACATAAAGCACAAATAAAAAACAACAGGAAGACAAACAAGAATAAATAGCATTTAGGTATTATTAGATCAATTTCCAAAGAGAATAAAATATTAAGTTTTTAATCTACCATAAGTTTCAAAATGCGTGTCATTCGATTCCACTACAGTTCGATGTATATCACCCGTCGTAGTTGTGGTTTCTTGTATTGTGGCATAATGGCCCGAAGGTACTTCAAAATGTTCACCGCTACTCGAGAATGTCCATTCAAATTCAATTTCTGGTGGATCAGAGTTTACACGACAGGGTATGGGCACTGCTTCTTCCAGCGAAGCACCAATGACTACAACCGTATTAGAACTGCACACAGGGGCATCTGTAAAGAAAAGAAAACATCAACAACGTATTATATAGGTTACGTGTTTTTCGCCCATTGTTAAAGATATAGACGAATTATCTAAGATATTTTTGGTATTGTAATATTAAAGGAAATACTTAAATTTAATGTATCCCCCATCGGTAGAGGAAAAATTCATTACAAAAAAGGAACGAAAATATATTCATATCATTTCTGAACGATTGAGCTTTAAATAGCAACACTTCTGCCGTTCTCTTCTCCTCTTCTTGATGTGTTTTTTTTTTATTTTTTGCCATAACCGTTTTTCACACATACGAATGAATGAATTTCCGCACACAAAAAAAAAGATAACCTGTATATAATATAAACATTTTACTCAAAAGTGCCACATGAAAGGATGGATCACACTGCTGATGCTGCTGCAAAGGATCATATACATAATACATTTGTATAGTACCAAGTACGTACGTAAGTAAATGTATCCTAACAATCGCAATAATAAAACGAAATATAACAATGCAAATATATATACATTTCTTTACAGGAACTTATTATGTGAAATGTATATGCGACGACGACAAGGCAAATACTGTGTTAACAGTGCAGGGTAAATAAATAGCTACATGCAATTGGTAGGGGTGATAGTTGGATTCTGAAATTAGGTTTATATGACATTTTGCAGTATTTGCCAAGACCCTAGTTGCCGTAGGTTCGCAAAAATAAGCATTGATTTATAAAAAATGAAAGACCAAGTGAAAAGTTAGTAAAAATTGGCAGGGCACAACGAATCGGTCGGCCAGTAGACGAGAGGCTAGGGTACCCAGCTTCCTAAATTATACAGTTCTGTAGAATTATGAAAAAATAGAGTGTTAAATTTAATATTAATAATAATATAATATATATAAAACTAACTCATAAACACGATCACTTGTTTAAGTTTTGAGTTATTGAATTTCCGCACACAAAAAAAAAGATAACCTGTATATAATATAAACATTTTACTCAAAAGTGCCACATGAAAGGATGGATCACACTGCTGATGCTGCTGCAAAGGATCATATACATAATACATTTGTATAGTACCAAGTACGTACGTAAGTAAATGTATCCTAACAATCGCAATAATAAAACGAAATATAACAATGCAAATATATATACATTTCTTTACAGGAACTTATTATGTGAAATGTATATGCGACGACGACAAGGCAAATACTGTGTTAACAGTGCAGGGTAAATAAATAGCTACATGCAATTGGTAGGGGTGATAGTTGGATTCTGAAATTAGGTTTATATGACATTTTGCAGTATTTGCCAAGACCCTAGTTGCCGTAGGTTCGCAAAAATAAGCATTGATTTATAAAAAATGAAAGACCAAGTGAAAAGTTAGTAAAAATTGGCAGGGCACAACGAATCGGTCGGCCAGTAGACGAGAGGCTAGGGTACCCAGCTTCCTAAATTATACAGTTCTGTAGAATTATGAAAAAATAGAGTGTTAAATTTAATATTAATAATAATATAATATATATAAAACTAACTCATAAACACGATCACTTGTTTAAGTTTTGAGTTATTGAAATCAATCGATTTTTTATTTAAATTACTTATGTATTATCATTTGCCGGCTTGAGAAGCGTAAACGGATGGAGACGGAAGTTTCTTTTATAAAACCAGAGGTTTAAAAAGTGGTAATAAATTGGCCGCCAAATGTAACAAGTTTAGTGGATCTACAATAACAACTGTTCAAGTTCAAATATGCTCCAGTTGTCCTTTATAAAGTTATGAGAGACATATTAATTTTCAATAATGGGTCATGTTGTATAGGAGGTATCAGAAGGTGCAAGCCATATATTCCACATTCATTACAAAGTCAGATTTTCATAAGCGTTTATCTTGGGCAAACTTTTTCTGAGTTGAATGTACTTAGGGACCGCCCGTGGCATGACGGTTATAACACGTGACTACCATACGGGAGATTCCAGATTCAAGTCCAGTCTCCAGTCATCGATGTTGTCGACAGCAACTTCGCAGTATAAGTGTCGAGTCATCGGAATGTCTAGTAAAAAGCTTCTCAGACAGTAACGTTCGCATTCGTCAATAAACAAGTAGGTGCCGTAAGCTGTGAATCTAAAAATAAAAAAGCGTGTTGATTCACAACAATGCGAGAAGCTAACCCATACCGTATTCATGGGATGTAAAAGGAAATTAAGTTTTCTCCTTTTTGAGTGAACTTACAAAAAAGATATGCATATAGAAAGGAGTGGGACTATTTTGCCAATCCCCGGGCATGTTTTCCTCTAGCCAGATGCTCTCTATGAGTTGATGCATGCTTCTAATCAGCTTCTCCCCACCTGCGTTAAATAATTCGGCTCCAGCCGCTTTGTTAATTAAAAAGGCTGGATATTACAACACGTATCTCGCTCTGGCTCGAAGGTGGATAGTTAATAACATCGTCATGGCTTGGTGCGGGGTCTTGCGGAGTGGTGTCCATATCCTGTATATTGCTGATGTGTTCTCTCTATATATTTTGAATGTTATCCGGGTACCTCACTAGCTGGCCATCGCTGTCCTTGCAGGAGAGCAACCCTGTTCCATGCATCCTCGCCTTAACTCTCTGGTAAAATTTTCGGGCTTTCCCTCTACTTCGGAGCAACTCTGTGCACTCATCCAGATCCTCCTTTTTCCGTCTATAGGGACTAGTTGCCTCTCGTCTCTTCTCCCTGTGATGTTCACGAACAGCTCGCGTTACAATTGGCTGCAGTTTCGCCCTATATTCAGCATCCGTCTCTCTCGTAGCATTGTGACCTTCATCATCGTACCAGGCATCATCTTGAGACGGCTTTGAGTACCCAAGTACGCTTTTCGCAGTCCGTTCTATGGAGTCGGCTATATATTGGTTGGGGTTGTAGAATTCTGAAGCAGTTAGGTGGGTGGTTGGTAGGCGTGGGTTACCTCTGTGGTCCGCAGCTAACCGATGTCCAGCTTTTGTTGTGCTTGGTCACGTACGTTTTTCGCCATTTTTAGTCTTGTGGGCACCAGTAAGGTAGTGATCTGAGTCAATGTTTGCACCTCTGATCACTCGTACGTTCGGAACACTCAACGCGTTCCTTCCATCAACTACCACGTGATCAATCTGATTCCTCGTCAATTTATCTAGAGATTACCATGTTGCCATGTTGCCTTTTGAATATTTTTATGGTCAAATCGAGTGCTGTTAACTACCACATTTCTTGCCGCAGAGAAATCAATAAGTATGATGCCATTGTTCGACGTTTCGGTGTCCAGACTGAATTTTCCAATGGTAAGCTCAAATGCAGTGCCCCTTTCTATTTAAGCATTAAAATCGCCTAGTCAATTTTGATGGCATGGCTCGGCAACGGTCATACACATTTTCTAGGCTCTCGTAGAACTCGTCTTTTTCCTCAACGCATTTATCTTGTGTCGGAGCACTGGCATATATAAGTTTTAGGTGGAAAAAGTTTGTTTTGGGTCTTATGGTGGCTATTCATTCACACACAGGATTAAACCGAGAGATTAGGTGTCTCAATCTCTTGCCAACCACAAATCCACATCCAAGCTCGTGCTTGTCTGCATGACGACCTTCTGGTACCGCCCATACAAATGACTTTATAGTTTTACATACATTTTTATTTTAGGTACACTGATTTCGGTCATATTTTGTGCAAGATATAAGCTTATCGAAGTTTAATTTAGGAATGAATATGAACCATATCGGCCGACTCCTTCTACTACCTCCTATAAAAACCACATATTTTTGGGAAATTAGTATTTACGCCCCCTCACTGAACTTAAGGATTTTCAAATCGGTCAGTATAGTAAGAGCAGGCAAAACCCCATAGAATCGAAAAATGTGCCACACATATTCTGGAACTTCTCACACAAATGACTAAAATTAACACCATAGTTCTGCATGAATTGTGCACAAGGTAAACGTATAATTTCTAAAAGAAATCCCTCAAAACGTTAAAAAATGTTACTTCTAATCAGAAAGTATGATTTATTTTTCTTTGCCCATATGTCCTGAGATATTATATTTAATATTTCCATTTGTTGGCTGTAACCTTTTCTAGAGCTTTGCTATATGTCTCGTCTGGCAATGCAAAGGGAATTTATTTGGGTTAAGGAATTTATCAGTCAGTTCACCTGACTTAAATTTTTATACTGGTTCTCGTATCGTATAACCCTATCCCTTAGGTGTGAGGGCATAATAACCCAATTTCCCTTAAAATGTAACTAATGATATACCGGTAAGCTTCCCGCATTTGAGAGACTCTTGCTGATTAATGTAATATATATAGCTCATTCGGTCCATTTAAAGCGTCACAGCTTTTTCGTTTTAATATATATATATATTCCAGTCTTGTGAAAGCTAGAACTTGTTTTCTAATATTATTAATATTTTTGTTTTCGAAACAATTCCGCCGCAATTAAGTCAGTAAAAATCAGCTGTAAACAGCTAATAATAAATATGACAAGGCCTCTAGCATGTGTTGCCAATTAGTTGACACCTTCGGGTTTGTTTTCACGTCCTATTGTTGTTACCACCACTGTAAATACTAACACATATGTATTAGTTTGTTTACAAATACATCTACACATGTATGCACAAGTGCTTCCGGTTTATATTTTCTTCGTGCTTTTTTTGGTGAATATTTTTTTTTTTGCTTTTTGGCATGATATTGCCAGGAAAAGAATGATAGAAAGAGCGGAGCGCTACCGACAAAATAAAAAACGGCAGGAAAAAACATATTGTTTTGAATTATATTAAAAAAAACACGTTTGAAAAGTTTTAGGGTTTGTATTCCATAAGATGAATACATGTGGAGATATCATACATATAAGAGGTGTACGTTTATTTGTGTACATATGTAGACATATTTCCCTATACATTTCAGCAAATATTTTTTGGCGTAATTGTTACGTTTTTCGTGTTGGTAAAATCGTAAGCACAGTGTTCTAATATCGTTTCGTAACATAAAAATACAAGTATCATATATATGTTAGCAATGGCATTGTATATAAAAAAATTCAATATATTATTCTTTGACGCCATTAAAGAGTTGAAAAAAAGCAAGTCCACTGTTTTTAACTAACCAAAGGCAAGCAAATACTGCACACAAATTCATTTTCATATATGATGTATATTGCCTAGTCCACTCTGACTGGCTTCAACTGTATAACTGGCCATAGCTAATTCAATTCCACGTGTCTTCTACGTATGATCACTATAATTTATCCTTTCAACTGTACCATATATAATAGGCTTTTCGAAGCTATGCATTGTTACATTTTAACAATGTTAAATCGGATTATATACATCTAAGCCGATTGGCACTCTAATTGTACACACATAGCTGCTACAATTGACATCATGCGGCAGCATAACTTATGAGCATTGTTATGACATAAGAATTACTTATTTTTGATATTCAATCATTGCGTTTACAGAACACTGTACCTAAGATGCTTTAAACATTTAACATTCATGAGTTCTACTTGAAGTTTGGTTTTGAATATTTCAACACTCAACTTAAATCATAGGAAAAGTTTATGCTTGACGTATTGTACAAATATGTATTCCCTTAATATTTGTATATACGAAAGGATCTCAACACCACACACAGCCACATACGTACATGGACACACATATGTACACGCGCCAGACCAGATGTGACATGATGTGTTGTCATCGCCAGCAACACCAGCACTCACACACGCTGTTACACACACACATTAAGTTGTCAACACAACAGCAAACGTCAATGTTGGCATTGCAATAGAGAAGTATTTAGTAAGGACAACTGCTATTAAAAGACAACAGAAATTTGAGTAGTGCAAACTGGCTTTTAGGAATCTTGGAGGATTTCCATATGGAAAATTATATTAAATAATGCACAAAATGTTGTATAGCTTCAGTGATGGCTTAGACGTTGTTGTTGACATTTGTGTGGTACTTTTACTATATATCGGTCACCTATGTTGGCTGCAGAAAAGAGCCAAAAATTTAGAAATAATTAAAGTAGATGCAAAAAAGCTTAAGTTACTGCTTGCCAAGGAAATATAGATGGCGGGGACTCTGCTCAAACCTAGGTCACTCGCCAAAAAAAAAGGCCTCGCATTTAAGACGTCTGATATCGAAAATGCTCATAAACAATAAGAAACATAGCTTTCTAGGACCAATTTCATCGCGTCTTAAAGAATATTCGACCTAGAGGGAACCTGTCTCCCCGAATTTTAATATACTCTCATCAGGCTTTCATTCCGTAAGGAAGTTAGTCCGACCTCAAAAATTTGGCTCATTATATCATTTTCACTACTGACTACATTGTCAGAAAGGAAAAAGTTCCTTTTGATAAAATATTTGGCACAATTAAATAACTTTTTGGCACAATAAAATTACTTTAATTGTGTACAACAAAAGTACTTATTAGTACATTTAAAGTCCTTTTTGGTATAATAATGGTATTCTGCGGTAAAATTTATTGTTCTTTTTGGGTTCAATAAAAATACTTTTTATTACAATAAATTGTACTTTTTAGTACAGTATAGTTAACTTGTTGATGCCAATGAAGTACTCTTCCATGAATGTACTTTTTGGTACTATTAATGTACTTTTTTAGTACAATAATAACAATGGGACCGGCCGTAGCGTAGTGGTTAGAACACGCGACTACCACGTGGGAGATTCTAGGTTCAATTCCCACCTTCTGTCATCTTCATTTTTCTTTTACAGCCGGTCCCCCGATGTTGTCGACAGAAATGTTGCAGTATAGTGTAGAGTCAATCAGCATGTCTAGCAAAAGCTTCTCAAACAGTGACGTTTGCATTCGTCGATAAAAAAATGGGTGCCGTTAGTTGTGAATCTAAAAATAGAAAGCGTTTAAATCACAACAAAGCGAGAAACTATCCCATACCTTATTCATGGGGTGTAAAGGGATATTATGTTTTTTTTTTAAATTATGTTTTTACAATAAATTGTTCTTTTTTGTACAATAATAGTACTTTTTGGTCCAAAATCGTCCTTTTTGGCACAATATATGTACTTTTGATAAATTAAATGTGATACATATTTTGGTATCGAGTATTATCTTTGTATCAAATATTATTGCCTAGGTCTAAAAGTTTTGCCACGCCCAATGATTGAGAATAACAAAAAGTCTGCAAATTTGAACCTGTACTATCTGTCTACTTAATTTTATTTTTCTAGCTCTAAAAACAATTTTGCCACGCCCACTACGCCCACTCGTTCAAAATTAAAATTTCGTCTGCTTATTCCTATTAGTGTTGCCGAGTACTATCTGTGTATCAAATTGTATCGCCCTAGCTCTAAAAAAATGTTTTGCCACGCCCACTAGTCCAATATTAAAATTTCGTCTGTATATTCCTATAAGTGTTGCCGAGTACTATCTGTGTATCAAATTTTATCGCCCTAGCTTTAAAATATGTTTTGCCACGCCCACTCGTCCAATATTTAAATTTCGGCTGCATATTCCTATTGTGCCACGCCCACTTGTCCAATATTAAAATTTCGTCTGCATATTCCTATTAGTGTTGTCGAGTACTAAAAAAAAAAAATAACTTAATTTCCCTTTGCACCCCATGAATGAGGTATGGGATAGCTTCTCGCGTTGTTGTGAATTAACACGCTTTCTATTTTTAGATTCACAACTAACGGCACCTACTTATTTATCGACGAATGCGAACGTCACTGTTTTGAGAAGCTCTTACTAGACACGACGATTGAATCGACGCTTAATACTGCGAAGTTGCTGTCAAACAACATTCGAGGGGAACCGACAATGAAAGAAAATTTTTATTTATTTTTTTCTTTTAAGATGACTGGAGCCAGGTTTGAACCTGCGATCTCCCGCATGGTAGTCGCGTGTTCTAACCACTATGCCACGGCCGGTCCCCAAGTACTTGTCGAGTACTATCTGTGTATCAAATTTTATCGCCCTAGCTCTAAAAATATGTTTTGCCACGCCCACTCGTCCAAAATTACATTTCGTCTGCATATTTCTATTGTGACACGCCCACTCGTCCAAAATTAAATTTTCCTCTGCATATTCATATTAGTGTTGCCGAGTACTGTCTGTGTTTCAAATTTCATCTCCCTAGCTCCCACGCCCACTCCTCCCATATGTAAAAATATCTTATTTCCACATAGCACACGAACTGTCTATCAAATTTCATTAAAATCGACAGACAAACAAACAAACAAACAGATAGAAATTCACATGTATAGTATTAATAGGGATATCAAGGATAAGGAAGAAGAGGAGGCCACTAAGCATCTTCTAAGTCACTGACCTGCTTTAAGTGAAGTTTGGTTATCGGCCTCTTATGGACAATATATTTCCTTTAGTAGGCTATCTAGGTAACATCCACGCCTTTATCAGAGCAACTAAATGGCTTGAAAGCGATGTTGACCAAAACGCATTGGAAAAATTGGTGCGAAAAATTAAAATGGTATCACAACACGACTTATACTTGGACCCAAGTGAGCCATGCTGTTGGGGGCTGCCAAATAACCCTAACATTACATAAATATAAATTCAACATATTTTCTTAGCAAATATTTTCGAGTGACATTATCTAAGAGGAGAAACTATGCACGACATCTGCAGAAAACTATTGTCGCCTCAACCAACGTTTTGAAATCCAACAACACAAAGGCAACTACAGACGTACTTATAATAAAACAATAAATGAAAATGGTTCCATTTCAAATAAAAAGAATAACGTATGACATTTGACATTTATTGTATGTCTGTGTGTTGTAGTTATATGGCATAATATTAATTTAAAAAATAATAATCATAATAATAATTAATGTCATATTTGCCATTGGTCCCACAAACTCCAAGTTTAACGGCAAATGCAAACGCCATGTATTTTCTATTTATTTGGACTGTATTTACATGACCATACTACTCTATCAGCATATGTGTTACACATTCATGTAAAATCGTGTAGTCTACATATATACGACAATTGCTTTACAGTTGCATGTGCATTGTTTCATGTTGGCATGGTATGCGCGCGTTACATATGACATACAAAAAAATATGACCAGGAAAAGAACAAAATTGCAGTTGATATCCTGGGCTATTTATGCCAATTATCACTAATAAACCATAAATAATTATAGCACCATGAATATCAATTCAATTATCCTTATGAATTTTTAATTTCATCATAACTATTAAAATGCAAATGCTCAATTTGTGAGGCGTGTGTGTGTTTGTTCAAGTTTATGTACTTATATACATACATATGAATATTCATAATAGGGGTAGGACAGGATGATTTGTAAAAATCAGTAATTTAAAATTATATGATAAAAAAAAAAATTTTGTGATTTTAATGTTATTTTCTCGTGGGAATTTTCGTTTTTGAAGTAACCTGCTTTTCAACACATTTCTTTATATTGTTTTTAATATCTTGATTAACCTTAGATTAATAAAATGTTCACCTCTGGTAAGGTAATCTTCGAAATTTCTTTTTATTTTTTTTTAATTTTACTTTGGCCTATTTTTATACAACCTACGAATACCTTATGATAATTAGTATTTACCCGTAGTAGAATTAATGCATTATTACTAAGAACACTTGTCTACATATGACTTATTCCTGGAAATGTGATTTAACTTTTGTGTGTGTGTGTCAGATTTAGATTTCAAAGAATACATGTATGATGACACGTTGCACATATACAATAATTGAACTTTGTTATGCAAATCTTGTCTTCTACTTTTATTTGTTCAGAGCAGCATGCAACGATGGTGCTGTAAATCCTGATTACATTAGGAATAATATTCTGATTTGGAGTGATTTTTCGATTTTATCTGACACTTCTATGCAATCGTACACTGTGATTACATGACTCACATAGAAAAGTATTATATACGCTTCGATCTTCTTTGCCAGTTCATCACACCAAGTTTTGCAATCGCTTGCTTAGTTCGGAATCAGGTAGAAAAAATCATCTTCCCAAACGGGCAGATGTTTTGTTCGTTCGATCTATTAACTACGTTTTGTCCTCGTTTACTATTAGACCCATTTTTATTGATTCCTTCTGTTTACCTAAGATGACTGCTGTCACAGCCTGTAGTTTTCGGCCGATGATATTTGCGTCATCAGCGCAAGCAGTCATGCCACTTGTGTTACAGCTTTCCTCTTTATCATCTCCTTCCCTATGTTGAAGAGGTCACACGATAGGAAGTTGTCTTGAAGAAATCGTGTCAGTCAGCGTCATTCCCCAATGAAGAATCAGCTTCGTTGTAATACCACTAATACTAGCCTCAGTCTTTCACATAGCACACCCGACAGGACCTTATATTATACATGTGTATATTATACATATACTAAGATTACAATAATCGGAAAAGTATTCTTTAAACCAAACCGTGCGTACCCAGCTCCGAAAGGAAGGACCTAGAAGGCCTAATAAAAGGCCTTTAAAAGCAGTCAATAGGCCTGCGCTCGGCATTCCCTCTTTTTTTTTCCAAATAACCTGGGTTGTCATTGGGAGGCAAGGCCTTCCATCGTCGCTTCCTATAAGAAAGCCCATGGAAGGCCTGCATACACATGAAAAAATAAATGAAAAATAAAAAATATGCAATTCCTCACCCTCAAATTGTTGAGTCTATTTTTAGATATTTCTCACTTCTATATATTTCTCTCTATACTTACACTTTTTTTTCCTATGACAGTAAACCTTGCTGGAGTTTGAACTCACTAGCTAGTCATGCTATCATCTAGCCTATGAAGATGCATTCGAATTGTGTGACTGAAACTAATCATACACTGTTTTAAGAAAAACACACAAACACCTTCCTCGTTGCCTTTTCTTTGCATGCCTCTATGAGAAGGGAGACGGAATGTGTATACACCAAAATGGTGGAATAACAAATCATCGAAATCGTTGATTCTCTCTTCTCAAAGAAGGCCTGCAACAGTGGTATTTAAAGAATAGAGTAAAAGTGTGCTCAAGGCATTGAAGACATGACGTTTTAATGTCTCAGAAGGCCTTGTTACATGCCTGCTTATAGAGGCCTTGCTAATTTCGCCGCTGGGTAGGAGCTGGTGAATGCTGATTTCTGGAAAAATATTCGGGCTTTACCTCTATTCCCGTATCTTTCTTCATTCTCGTTCTCCAGTTCCTTGATCTGTAGTTTATTCGCTGGCTCGCCTGTTTTACAGTCTTTTTATGCTGTTCCCTGACAGCTCGGGTTACAATAGGTTTCAACGTTGCTCTATATGTAGCATCCATGACACTAGAAGCATGACTTTCATCTATTATCTCATGATTAATCTAAAATCTGGTTCCACTCATTACCATGTTCCTTCTCGCTGCGAAGTTAACCACACGTGTCAGTATGCATGCTGATTTACCGATCGATGGACCAAGAACATGTTCCGTTCTTGTTTTTGCATTAAAATCTCCCAATACAATTTTCTGTCGTGACCAGGGCAGCAGTCGTTTGTTTCCTCTATGAACTCCTGCTATGTATTTTTAATGCCAGTGTCTTTATCTTCTATCGGAGCAAATCTACCTAATGTAGAAATATTTCGCCCCGATGCGGATTGTGGCTATTTGACCACTAACATGATTGAACCGCAAGGCAAGACGTCTAAGTCTGTAGCCAATTCCTTTCCTGCCCATCTCATCTCCTGGATGTCAGCCTTGTATATTTAGGACAGCCGCCAGTCGGGTAGTATCACCTTCTCTATAGAGAGTCGGGACGTTTCGGTGCATATCCTTAAACGATGGTCCTTATAAAGTTTATTACGACTTCAACATTTGGGGGTTCCGATTAAAATTTTTTAAGGACCTGAAGGCGGGCGGGTAGCTTGTTCATAGCTCACTATCTGCTGCTGTTTATGATAAAAACAATATCACAAACAACGTTGCCCAGGTACCACCACGTGGAGATTGTGAGTCGACTTGAGATTCAAGTATCACTTTACATCCCCAACGTCATAAAAAGTAGTTTAAGTAATGCATTTGTGAGTCTATCACCAAAATTTGATGAAAATACAAGAGGCTTTCCACTTATCTACGAAGTTTTCAAAAATTTATATTCTCTTGATTTGTTTTTGTTGATCTGAAGAGAATATGAATCTATTCGGTTGAAGATGATGCCATGCTATCATCATCATCACCCTTTGCTGTGACTTCTCAACCATTATTACAAATCAGATGTGTAAAGATTTCCACTGAACAATCGGGATGCCCAAACACACCGATACGAAAATGGCATCAACGAAGAACACGCGTCATTAGTATCCACACAAGCTCTTTAGTTGTCATACTCAATTCTCCAATTCTAATTTCAATAAAATATACGCTTAGATTTTTAAATAGATCCCTTTTTACGATTTGTTTAATAATAATTGAGTACAAATCGTACCTTAATCTTCATATACGATTTCGTCAAAAAATTTAAAAATTTAAACATTAAATTTCGAAAGCAATATTTCCTTCTGTGTTCAAACTTCATTGTAAACATTACGACGACGACGTCTAATATCTGTTGAGACTTCAAATTGTCTTACCTGTCAATATGTATAAAATTCCTACTAAATGTTTATTTATGACACATATAATAACATATGCATAACTTTTCATCTATAGTTCTTTACGAAATATCTAATACACAAAATTAATATTTATTTAGTATGTATATAATATAAAATATATAAATTTTAGTTTTGCTAACCTTTTCATTGCGTATGTTTTTAATTAGTTTTCATTGATAGCGACCCCCATATTTGAAAAATGCCGCCACAATCGAAGTAGACCATAATTAAAAATATACATTTTTCTTTGTTTGTGCGCACTGCACTCCATCCCATCTATAATAATATTTCTCATTCATCAGTTTTCAATTTCATTATAAATATTCAATTCATAATCCATATGAATGCAAATGTTGATATTCATTTCATTTTGTTTTCATTTCAATTGATTTCATAAATAAGGTAATTATAATTTCTATGATAATGTAATAATATTTTTAGCACGCTTGATTTAATGCAAATCTAAATATTCACAAATGAATTTGCACAACAACAAAACACAAAAAAAAAACATAATTAAATTCAAATCTATCTCTCTCTGTCTGTAGGCAGGAAATGGCAAATTGTATACAATGATTTGAAACGTTATCCACTAGCATTAAATTCTGGACAAATTTTATTTATACATTCACAGGAATGTATCAGAGAATGCATGTTCGTACTTTATCTGGTACATCTGCACGTATGATTAATATGACTGCTGTACATATGCATCATAGCTACTATGTGTATAGTGATAGTATGACTACAATAATATTTATATGTGTACTTACAGCGTATTCTTAGATTCACCATGGCGCTGGTTGTCTCTCCGCGATCGTTGGCTGCAGCACATGCATACAAGCCGGCATGGACTCGCGCCACACGTTGTAGCACCAATGAACGTGTTGAAATAATAATACCCCAGGAGACATTTTGTGTAACGGGGACACCCTGCAAAGGACAACAGCAACAAAAATTTGTTAAAAAAAAAACAGAGAAAAAAACTAAACAGTGAAATATTGCAAATGGAATATAATGTGTGAATAGAAAATGTAATGCAGAAAAAAACAATGTTTAGATTTTTCGTTTTCTTCGTAGTACATGTTGTAAGTAATGTAAACCTTAAAATGCAAAGTGCCAGACAATGATAACAGTAAAATAACTCTTCAATATTAACATACAATGAAATTTATTTTACAGGTTGGCCGTCGTACATGAGTACGAAAAATGTTTTAATGATGCGAATAAAGCAAATATTTGTCAGCCAAAGGCATTTAATCGTAATGCAGTTGATGCCAGTTGTTTGGCGGTATAAAGTTTCCATGAAACTAAATAGATTTAATTTAATTTAAATTATATTTTAAGGAGAAATCCTTGAAATTCGGATTTAACTATAAAGACTTGTAGCAAATTGAGAAAATTTTTTTACAGCTTTTCACCTATAAATAACTATTTGAAATTGAGATGTAAGAAAATTGTTATTATAACTATGGCACCTTACGCAACTATGATATTACGAAAGTAGTATTAAACCTGGTAGAGACGTTTGAGCTAAGCTAAATGACTTTCAAACGACATTGCATGTGTTTTATTTCCCCGATCCCAGTTTTGTTAGAAAAAAGGCATCAACAAATTTCCATCTGTATTGAAATACAAGTTTCTTAAGATATTATCAAATTAATAACATAACCATAATAGTTCAAACGATGAGTTTTTCTTTTCAATTTAATGCATTTTGCGGCTTATTAATTTATGATTTTTTAATTATAAATCAGATTATGCTATTAAATATATAATAATTTTTTTAATATTAACCTAACTATTAAAATTATACAAACACCATCAAAAGAAGACCCATAAAAATTAATTATAAACTTTATTATCCGGCTGCCAATATCAAATGACAAAAACTCATTACTATAATTAGATATTATTTGAAATTATAGTTGTTCATAGCAGATGACTACGCAATGTGGCTGGAAGCTACCGCAGCAACTCCGAATTCTGGACACTGACGGCGACGACGACGACGTATGTCATCGCAGTTACAGAGATAGACACAAGCACTGGATTATGTTTACATTTGGTAAATCCACTCACTCACAATATGTAATACCCAAACTAGTATGTGTATGTACTTTTGTGAATCTAATGTCATTTAATATTTATGAACAATAATTATAACCCAACAAATTGCAATACTTACATTGTGCGACCATGTTATTCGGTGCTCCTTTGGATTTGCCTTAATGTGACACTCAAAATAAACGTCGTCGCCTTCTTTAATGTCATCCGGTTTCAGTGTAGAGCCTAATGACAATGTCACTTGTGGTGGATCTGTTTATTAGTATTGTTGGTTTTTTTATGTGTGTTTGTTTGTTGTTTCCATTGGTAGTCATCATGGGTTGTTGGTTGGCGGCGATGTCATAAAGTTTAGCGTGTGACACATCCGGATGCCACATTGGGGATTGGTATTTGTAGTATAGGTTTTTTTTTTGGAGGTTGAGCGAGGATGTTGACATGTAGATGCAGAGCATGAAAGTAAAATTTTGAAAAAGGATGTTATGATTTAAGTATTGGTTAAAGTCTATAAAATTATATTAAAGTGTGGATAGTCATATTTTACATATGTGTAGAAATTAAAATGGAAAATTAAGTTTAGTACTAGTAAGAAGACCTTATGTATAGCCAATTCTTAACAACATTTAATTTTTTTGGTCACAAGTTTTATTGTGCAAAATTTATTCTTTTGGAAAGTTTTACAAACTTTTTTAAGGAATTTAAAAAAAATAATATAACGGCGCAAACTGAGCTGAACGATCAAATTGAAAGGACAGTTTTATAACACCATGGAGTGGTAACTAACGATATAGCTACCCTTTCCTGCCTGCTCCATAAATTATTTCCCAAAACTGTAGTAAAAAATAAGCTCGGTAAGAAATAATTAAAATAATTTTAAATCAGTGATTGGCCCTCCATAGCCTCACGAGGGCGACAATAACCGTTTTTGACACAGGCACGTTCGGCAATTCACACGTACTCAAAAGTTTTATTTGATTCAAAAGGGCTGTCTCTGCCTGAGTGTTATTAAAGAAACACCAGGCGCACCATAACAGACACAAGTACAGACGGAGAATTTATGTTAAACGATTGTTGGGAGAGCCCAACATTTTCACCGTGTACAATTCGATAGCGCTGAAGCTTCTTATACGACCGAATCGTAGAATCATAGAATCATAGATTCATAGATTCATAGAATCATAGAATCATAGAATCATAGAATCATAGAATCATAGAATCATTGAATCATAGAATCATAGAATCATAGAATCATAGAATCATAGAATCATAGAATCATAGAATCATAGAATCATAGAATCATAGAATCATAGAATCATAGAATCATAGAATCATAGAATCATAGAATCATAGAATCATTGAATCATAGAATCATAGAATCATAGAATCATAGAATCATAGAATCATAGAATCATAGAATCATAGAATCATAGAATCATAGAATCATAGAATCATAGAATCATAGAATCATAGAATCATAGAATCATAGAATCATAGAATCATAGAATCATAGAATCATAGAATCATAGAATCATAGAATCATAGAATCATAGAATCATAGAATCATAGAATCATAGAATCATAGAATCATAGAATCATAGAATCATAGAATCATAGAATCATAGAATCATAGAATCATAGAATCATAGAATCATAGAATCATAGAATCATAGAATCATAGAATCATAGAATCATAGAATCATAGAATCATAGAATCATAGAATCATAGAATCATAGAATCATAGAATCATAGAATCATAGAATCATAGAATCATAGAATCATAGAATCATAGAATCATAGAATCATATAATCATAGAATCATTGAATCATTGAATCATTGAATCATTGAATCATTGAATCATTGAATCATTGAATCATAGAATCATAGAAACATAGAATCATAGAATCATAGAATCATAGAATCATAGAATCATAGAATCATAGAATCATAGAATCATAGAATCATAGAATCATAGAATCATAGAATCATAGAATCATAGAATCATAGAATCATAGAATCATAGAATCATAGAATCATAGAATCATAGAATCATAGAATCATAGAATCATAGAATCATAGAATCATAGAATCATAGAATCATAGAATCATAGAATCATAGAATCATAGAATCATAGAATCATAGAATCATAGAATCATAGAATCATAGAATCATAGAATCATAGAATCATAGAATCATAGAATCATAGAATCATAGAATCATAGAATCATAGAATCATAGAATCATAGAATCATAGAATCATAGAATCATAGAATCATAGAATCATAGAATCATAGAATCATAGAATCATAGAATCATAGAATCATAGAATCATAGAATCATAGAATCATAGAATCATAGAATCATAGAATCATAGAATCATAGAATCATAGAATCATAGAATCATAGAATCATAGAATCATAGAATCATAGAATCATAGAATCATAGAATCATAGAATCATAGAATCATAGAATCATAGAATCATAGAATCATAGAATCATAGAATCATAGAATCATAGAATCATAGAATCATAGAATCATAGAATCATAGAATCATAGAATCATAGAATCATAGAATCATAGAATCATAGAATTATAAAATCATAGAATCATAGAATCATAGAATTATAAAATCATAGATTTACAAGCTTTGTATTCGGCCAATGAATATAGAAGAACGAAGCTTTGAAAGTTTAAATTTTTGTAATTTATGTAAAAATAATATTTCACCAATAACTTCCAAATGGACAACTGAAGGAGATTTGAATTTGGTCAGCTTAGTAACTTTGTAATAAGAGACAAACACTCAGAAAACCGAAATCTTCGGCACTCCATCTGGTACCTCCCATAGAAATGACCGAGTTTACCTTCATAGTTTACCAATCATATCTATTTTGTAAATTTACTGAATACAGTCATATCTTGCAAAAGATGTAGAAGATATGATAATGAAAGTTTGACCATGGGAAGAATTTTGCATAACACTCAAAAGGACAAAGGAGGTTTAAATTTAGTCAGTTTAATTTTTCTAATAGTAGACAAATCCTTGAAAAACCGAAAAATTTGCCACACCCCTTCTAGTACCACCAATTCAAATGACCAAATTCAACCTCATAGTTTTGCAGGCATTTTGTTTGTAAGTAATATTTTGAGCAAGATATAAACTTATTGAAACTTGACTATCAGCAGATCCCTTTCGGTACATTCTTTTGACTCAGAAATGAATATTGACTGTATCGGCTGACCCCTTCAGGTACATTCCATACAAAAAACCTATTTTTGGAAAATAAATATTTCCCCCATATCTCGAATTCGGGAACTTTACCCCAACAATTAGAAATTATAATTTCTTTTGCGATTTGTGTGTGAATAATTTAAAGTATTTTTCTCTGATTCTCAATTGGTACCATAAAAGACTGTTTAGGTTCCCCATATTAAATTACCATATGCCTAGAGATATTGAAATTAACATTTTACATTTGTTGTTGTTCTAACCTTTTCTTCAGTTTAACTATATGTCTAATCTGGCCATGCGATCGAAAGTCGTATGAGTGAGGGTATTTATCAGTCAGTTCACCAGACTGAAATTTCTCTAATGGTTTATATGTAGGTCAGACTTTTTTTTGGCTTTTTTAAAATGTGGAATTTTTATATAATGTTCGACTTAAATCTATACATGAAGTTATCCAAAAAAAATTACAGCTTCATAAACATAAGCGATCCATTAGTTTGTCTATCATATAACCAATTCAATACTGGTAATACCTTTATTGTGTGATCTTTGATTTTTCTCCTATTTCTGATACCATGAATTCCCATCCAAATTGGCGTATTAGAATATCAAGCCATTTCCATTAGAAGCATCTAAGCTACTCTCATCTTACTGCTACATATTCTTATTTATTTGAAACATTTACACCTCTTAATTATCACTTTTTCCTTAATAGATCGATTAAGTAAATTAACTTGTTAGTTCCGCCTTACAATATTTTTCGTCTCACAGCTATTGTTTTCTTAATTTAAAGTATTAAACGGAAATTTCAGGCGTCCATGTTGCAGTTATTCTTCACAGGAGTGCCTTTTTTTCAGACCTTTATTATTTTATGTCTACCCAAACAACCCCTTAATTATACATGGCAAACATTACAAGCCTACTAAAAATAGCGAAAAAAACACAAAATGATTATGAAAGTAGCTAAAGAATACAACGTTTTTATTTTGTTCAAGTTTCATTAGCCAAACCGCATATACTCGTATGTAAGCGTATTAACGCCCTTTTATACAGTTAACATTGTAATAATCGTAAATTTTATAGAGCTGCTTTAGTTGCCTCCGCTTCGTACCACAAATTTACGCCACAAGTATACGCATTGTATGTGTTGCCCACCAAAGCATTGCCAACGCTCAGACCCAACCCCATGAACATGAAAATGCAACAATGTTCACATAAGTCGTCTGCGCTTGATACATGACGTAGGAGTTTAAAGTACAAGCACGAGCTTATCCAATATAGCCAATGTAAATGCATGGCACATGAATATACTCATAAAACTCTATCATACTTGTCCAAGGAGTAAAAAGGTCGTAAACGCAACCAAGAGGGAGTGGATAAGGGGGCGGTAGAGATGATGATATAACTTAAGTGTGCAGCTAAATACATTGTATTATATTGTGAAAGTGATATTAAACATAATTTAAAAAAAAAAAATTAAAATTTAATTAGTTGAAGAGCCCTGTGACAATACATTTGTAGTTTCTTATGAATTTTAATCAGAGAAAATTAAAAAAAAATAATTCTTTTAATTGGATAAGGAATAATGAAATTGAAAACTGTTTGATTGTCCAAACTGATTAAACTGATATTGTAAAAAATGGCAATACAAATTTTTTAAAAAGGCTTGACGAAAGTGTGCCTTTTTTTCTGTGAATTGTAATTAAAATAATAATGTCTTTAATTAAGGACATGACATTGAAATGTGATAGTTTCATATGGAAATAATGTTAAAAGCTTTAAAGTGGAAACAACTTGTTCAGTGATGCAATTTCTACTACAATTTCTACAACTACATATATTGTTTAGAACTATTGTTTAGTTCCCATTCAGAAGACTTGTGGACTATGCTGAAATTTGTAATGCGTTTTACTTTTTTATCGAAACATTTCCTCTTTTTCGTTGAACTCTCAATTCAAAATCCCATTAATTTTCCTCAGTGACAAAAAACTTTTCGAAAAATTAATTTTAAAGCTCATAAATAATTCGTGCGTTTTTGATAGCTAAAGAAAGAAAAACTGTTTGTTTTTTATAATTAACTTAAAGCTAAAAAATAAAACAAAAACTTTTGCTGAACTCAACTGTTAGCCCACTCATGCACATATTCATATACACATGGATATACAATTACCATCCCGACGATGCATTTCTCGACTTCTTTTAGTCAGTCATTATGGCTCTGAAATTTGCCAAGAAAATTGTAAACAGTGGGAAGAAAGCAGTGACATGTGACTGTTATGTAAATATATAACAATAATAACCACTTGAATTTCAAATTGATTTACGACAAAATGAAAACCCATTATTTTCACTAACTAAATAAATTGTATTGTTTTGTGAGTCTCAAGTTCCACAAACATGTTATCTAATGTTTTACGACTAGTTTTACGAGTATAAGGATTTATTATTACAAGCTTTTTTGTTTCACTCCTTAAAAACAAAAATAATATTTGGATGGACCAATGAGTCCCCTTTCCATTTGATATCCATATTACAAGGACAAGCAGCAAATTTATAAAAAAATTTGGAATTATTATATCATTAAAGTCTTTTTAAACGCAAACTCGACCGGAAAGAGAAAAAATAAGTACACACATGCGTGTGAGCATTCAGAATTATACTATATAGACATTTTTATGACACAAAATAAGTATCGTGTTTTATATTTAAGTTAAAATTTTAGTTCTTCACCCAAATATTAGTAAACACTTCTAGCGATATTTAAGTTTTTATATGAAATAATGAACATGTCAATATGTTAACATAATTTCCCTATACATCTAATAAATTAGATAAGATTAAGCTTCTCGAAATTTTTAATATTTCGAAAATCTCGCTAATTTTTTAGAATCGCACTAACTGAACCTCTGAACGTCAGCTCTTGTTGGACAAATTCCGATTGACTTGACAATTTGAAAGTTGCTGTTAACAGCATCGAGGAGGATGGAAAACATACATCATCCACATAGTAGATAAAACAAGTCACGACCATTCGTTATCCTCATAAAACTTGTTCAAAAGCTAAGAATATTTGTATGCATTTTAACGCCCAAAAAGTAAAATTTTGTATATGAAGTGGGAGTAGTTTTGTTATAATCTCGCTCATCTTAGAAACTCCGCTTAGAGGGTAGGAGCTTGTAGACAGCAACATCCAGTATAGTGTCGAGTCAATCGGCATGTCTAGTAAAAGCTTCTCAAACAGTGACGTTAGCATTCGTCGATAAACAAGTAGGTTCCGTTTGTTGTGAATCTTAAAAAGAAAGCGTGTTAATTCACAACAACGCGAAAAGCTATCCTATAGCTCACTAATGTCCTGCTGGTACGCACGATAACTTTCGAAAGACAAAACCTATTGTTTTGACACCTGCTTAGGTTAATATTTTTCCAAAACTGCTGACGGTATTGGAAATGTGCTACATGGCCACACCCCTTCTGGTTTCTCCCATACAAAGTACCATTCCGCCCACTTTAGAAATCAAGTAATAATATCAGTACACCCAACGCGATCGTGTCCAAATTCCGTATTTAGTAAAACTAAAAGTCTAGCCTCGTCCCTTCTGGTACCTCTCATACAAATGTACCGCCTACTTTAGGAATCGAGTAATAATATCAATACACCCAACGCGACCGGCCCAAATTCCAATCTATTTTGCGAAGTTTTTGAGAAAAAACTTAATGTATAGCCACGCCACTTGTGATACGTCCCATACAAATGTAGCAAATGCAAATTCTGTTTTTTGGTAAGCTATAACACGATAAATGTTAGGGGAAAAAATGGTAGGCCAGCCTAGCCCCTTCTGGCACCTCCCATACAAATGTACGATTCCGCCCAATTTTGAAAGCGAGAAGAATTATCAACACACCCGACACGATCGTGTCCGATTTCTGTATATTGTTAAGCTTTAACATGATAAACTTTCAGAGGAAAACTGGAAGTCCAGACATGCCCCTCTAGTACCTCCTATACAAATTTACACATTTCGTCCACTTTCACGCGATAGTGTCCAAATTCTGTATTTTGTAGTGCTACACCAGGATAAAGTATTGGAGAAAAAACTGGAAGTCTAGCCACGCCCCTTCTGGTACCTTCCATACAAATGTACCATTCCGCCCACACTAGAAATCAAGAAATGATATCAATACACCCAACAATTGTTAAGCAAAGTTTATGTTTTAACCCGACCGAATCTTTCCCACTTGTAATACATATATATTGGTATGCCTACCACGCCACTATATGGGCGTAACAAATGAAAGAGCAAAATGAATATACCCTTAGCCCCGAATGTGGGTGTGGTGAAGGATTAAATATAATGATACACAATTTTTCAAAATTACACTGCTCAACACCCATCTTGTTTCCTTTATTTGTGATTGTGTTATTAAGTATTTGTATGGCCGTGTGAGAGAGTCACACCTCCCCTGATAACGCACTTCTATTGTCTTTTACCCTGCTCCTCAATAAAATCGAGTGCAGAAAGTGGATTTTTATGCTCATATTACACCCTACCTCATGCTAGTTCGATAGCATGTACTCAGCAAGTTCGACATGGTCGTCAGATTTATTATGCCCTATGAAATTACTTATACCCAAAACAAATGAATTCCAAGCTTTGAATTTGACAAAATTAGTTTCTTGCACAAGTTTCCTTATCTGTGGCGCATCAAAAATACCAGCTTTAAATTTTTCTGTACTTAATCCTGGAAAATTGAATCATTCGCCACTTTTAAGTTAGTTATAACTCAAAAGCTGTTAGGGGAAACTTTGTCCGTATTTAAAAAAAACGCATTAATTTGACATAAAAGCAACAACAACAAGTCAAAGAAAACAAATCTTTTTTCCATTTTGTTGCCTTGTGTTATTATGTTATTGGTAGGTCTCATCAAGGAACTCTATGAATAATTAATTACAACATTGTTTAAGTTGTGTGCACGACTTCCTAGCAAGTCCCTCATTCCATCTATCCAATTTTTCAGAATATTTTCGATAATTTAGTTCTAATCCTCCTGATAACTGTGTCGTTTCCTTTTTTAATGTCCCAGTGGACTTGGGATTGTTTCCATAACACTTATATTGCACCGCGTCTCAGTTATAATAGTATAATGGGGCCAAATCGCAGATACATTGGTGGTTAATTGAATTTCGATTTTCGGCTGATTACGATATCTAACACAGTGTGCAAGTCTCGAGGCTTAAGTCGCAGACAAATTGGACTTTATAAGCCTCTGGTACATACATATTCATTAATACCCTTAAAAAGTTAAAATTTAGGTAGTTACAAATTCCTTAACTTTTCCCTATTGATTTGTTGGCAATTTAACGTTTATTTGACAAACATTAACACATTTTGTTCCACCGTGTACAAAGGGCGTTAGTGCCTAAAACGTAGCTAAATTGCAGCTACTGAATTCTGCAGCACAAGCCTTTTTAAAAAGTCAAGAAAACTTCTCCTTTGAATCGTTGAAGTTCTTCTCAGTCCTATGTCGTGTCGCAGTTTTCACGTCTTGTGAAAAATCTGTTATATTTCACATTACTATAGTGAATGAAATGTGACTGCGTCTGTATGATTGCGTATTAGGGCGAGTCAATGTTTTACTAAAAATTAACTATGATGTGACTTATGGTTACTATATTATTTCTAATTTGCTTATGATAGACACGTACAGATATTTATCGTCGTTATATTGTCATAAGACTTCGAAAACGACAACACAAATTGGGTTAAATATACATTTATTCATTAATACCGAATATTATAGAAATTTGGGGTTGAACTCAATCTTTGTTAACTCTGAGCAAGAAAAATAACGGTGAAGTTATAAAATTGTCAAATGCATTCTTTGGTTCATTAACTGTAAAAATTTTAGGTATGATTTCCAATACTGAACGTTATCGAAGGTGTATTGTTTTACCTCTGCTTTTCCATGCTTCATTTTAATGTTATGACTTGGTCTACTGTTATCATTTTAAAGCATGCATTAATTGTGTGCACGAAAAAAATTAATTAGCTAAATGACATGAAATTGCATTTAAAGTTTTTTGCTCATATTTTCTCATGCACACACACATCAGTCGCTGTTTCAACGGAATGCAAGTGTTTGCATATATGCGTTAGTGTGCACACAGTAGTGTGCAGTGGAAAACTTTATCCTAACAAAACTTTGGTTATAATACCACTATAGTGGGTGTAGTTTGGCGTTAATGGGGAATGACGTGGTTAAACGTGTATAACGCTAAAAGCCTGTATTCTAACGAAATCGAGGGAGAAGTTAAAGGAAGGTTGGAGGTGCTTTAAAATAAATATATATTAAAACATGTTTCAACAATGGGCTATTGTATGTCTTCCCGTTGTATAACATCAATGTTCAGATGTGTTGACATCATATTTGTGGGAATAAACTCTCATTTGTGGGTTAGGTAGATAACTAACTAATTATTGGTGTATAATAATATAATATTGTATCTAGAATGCGTCGTGGGTTCTATATTACCTTTGGTTATTTAAAATTTGTCATTCGTCTATAGCCGCATTTCTAGAAGAGGAACTTTTCTAATAACATAAGTTTTTGGTACTGAAAACCTATTTTTACAAAAATTATTTTAGACGAAAAATATTTGATATTTTACTAAGAAGTTTACATCTAACATCTATTATTTGTAGTTTCTACAAGCAATCACTTATATTACATATCCCGTTTTTTCAGTAGAGCAAAACATACGATACAAAAATTGCGTTCATCGTAAAACTTGAATAACTTAAACACTGCGTAACAATTTTTACAAACAAATATGCGTTATACTTGTAAAACCGTAGACTTTATAAATAAAATAATAACGTTCATTATCCTATCCTATAGGATCCTACTGAAAAAATTAATAAAAATTTCTTTAAACTTAAAAAATGGTCACAAAAACCTAAAAATATATATATCGTTCGAAAGGTCTAATATTTTTCTTTCCCAAAACGCTACGAAATCAAAACTCGGTTAAAAATTGGGTATGTCTTAAGCTTCCACGTGAAGAAAGTATATACAGATTCATGTTGTATTCGACCAGACTTCCAGCAGGCAGTTGGGCACCAAGTTACTTAAAATTTTCCACTCTGTAGCAGGGTGTTATGACGATATTTTTCGATCGCGTTGGCTCTATTGATAATCTTTATCGATTTCTTAAGTATGGGAGGTACCAGAGACTTACAGTTTTATCTCCAAAACTTTATCCTGTTATTGCTTTACTAAATACAATATTTGGGAACGATAGCGTTGGGTGTATTGATATTATTACTCCATCTCTAAATTGGGCGGAATGGTACATTTGTATGGGAGGTACCAGAAGGGGCGTGTCTAGACTTCCAGATTTTATCTCCAAAACTTTATCTTGTTATAGCTTTACTAAATATAGAATTTGGGCACGATCCCGTTGGTTGTATTGATATTATAACTCGATTTCTAAAGTGGGCGGAATGGGAGGTACGAAGAGGTACCTGTTCATTTAGCCCATTTGCAATACCGTAAGTAGTTTTGGGGTAATATAAACTTGCGCAAAGTTTTAAAACAAATGATTGGTCTTTCAAAAATTATCGTGCGATCCAGCCGGACAGCCAAACTTTTGGGTCATACCAAACCATATATATCCTCCTACCCGTAGGGTGAAAGAATAAAAATATACAGGGGTTCCTTTGAAGCATTTCTGTTAGACTGGCTTCCATAGACTTCAGAGGTACTTATAGTTTTCCTCGGTCACTTTTTTAAGTAACGTTTTTATAGAAATTTAAGTGAAATGGCGATATTCATAACACCAGAAGTTCAAAACATCATAAGTCTTCTCTTTATAGACTGATTTTTAAAGGATTACTTTTGTTTTAAAGGTATCCTGTAATGGAAATAACAGATATTTTCCAAAATTTTTGTTGGTATTGCCTTAATTTTACCAAATTTGGCTCAATTTGACTCCGATTTATTACTGACAACAGTGTTGAATTATATCAAATTACCACCTTCCAAATATCCGGATTGAAAAAAACTTATATTTTCCAAAATCACTTAATTGTAAAAAAGCGGGACGCGTTCATCGATTTTCATGATCCATGTCTCATTTTGTTCATATGTTTTGTAACAGTAAATGAAAATATAAAACTTGACACATTTTTCCATTTTGGAAAATTTTATATTAAATATAAAAAAAATAATTAGGCAATTTTTTTATTTTTTTTTCATAAGTTTATTTATCACTGCGAAAATGTTAATTATGCAGCTAAAAAATTAACGAACAGATTAATTTTAATTTTTAAATTTGTTCCCAAACTTAGTTATAAAACCTATAAAACTTTCAAGTTCCCAGGGACATGGATTAACATACTCCAATCGTACTCAAACTTTGAAATCTGCAAAGACTTATCATTTTTGTGAGGTGTCACCGACAAAATTCCGCACCGTTTTCCCATATAACTTGCGACCACCCTAATATACAGTTTACAGTTGTCCTACACGTATGATTAATATTGCTGTAGATCATATTACTCATACGTAAACTTAAAAATATTTTATCACCGCCTAAAGCGATACTGGTTTATAATTTACCACATTTCTTTTTAACTAAACATTCGGGCAGCGAACAAAATGCTTGCATTTTTTTGAAAAAAATCCTGTTTGCAATGACCTTTGCCAGATAACACGTTTTCTTATCTAATCTGAAAACAAAAAAAAAGTCTATTCTTGGCCTCTGTAAATTACCGAAACAGCAAAACGAAACATTTGGCTTAAAATGAACCCTATTTGAGAAAATTTGGTAGTTTTTTCTTCAATTTTTTTATCAAACTCAACAGTTGTTGGGACCTAATATGTAACATAGAGATGAGAATAATGAATCAGTTTTACAAAACGATTGTACCCTTACCAGCTGGATGTGCCCTTGGTTAGATAACCAACTACAATATCCTAAAAACAACGAAATAAATATATATTCAAACTAAGGCCCATTCCGCTAAATGTACAACCTGCTACAAAACTTACATAACTTATAAAATATTCCGTTGAAATTTAAAAATTTGTCAACAACAAGGGAAAACATTCGCTTTTTATCTAAAATCGAAAATATTTTGTTTTATATTTGTTGTCCTTTATTTTTGGACATATTTGTTTTATGCGGTAGTATGAGTGTAGAAGACACACCAACACCCGCCTACACTTACACATCCTACAAAGCATAACCATGTACGCTTTTATCGCTATTATAACAAATACAATTTCAACACGTTTTTTTTCTTCTGTTTTGTTGTGAAACAAAAATATTTGTTTATGTATATGAATATATGTATGGGTGTGTGTGTGTTTTTTTGTGACAGAATTTGTTTTTTGTGGTATCTCTAAACGCAATGTTTGTTGTGTACTACACGTTTTTCTGTTTCGTTGGTGTTTTTTTTTGCCAAATGGGGAGAAAATAAATTATTAACACAAAAAAATGAAATGTTGTTTAGTTAGCAAGAGGGACCAAAAGTGTAGGGTTGAGCGGAAGTATATTCAGGGGATATTTCACACATGTTTCTATGATGACAAATGTAATGATCACACCGACACATACACACTTGCATTCATAAGTTTGAAACGGAATTTTATGGCATTCGAAATTCTCCCAAAAAAAAAAACAAATGAAAAAAGATACAAAACACAGACTGAAAACTGGAAACCTTTTGTCATGTCACAGGAAAATAAAAAAAATAATTTAAACTAATGTTAAAATAACATCAATTGTTACATACCTATCTACTTTGTTTGTTTCTGTTTCTGTTTTTGGAAAAATATACACAAATTTATGGTATCATATGCATGCTGACACACACATTCATGGACTTGATTTTACAGTGCGGTGCCGATTGGCGATATAGGAAATTTTAGGTTTTAGTATTTAAATGCAGTTATTAGATTGGCTTACATTTGAAGGAATTCATAGAAGTGCATGAATAAAGCTATATTAAGAATATAAAACTAAGTGACCCGGCAATCGATGTTGTGACCAAAAAAAAAAAAATAATTTCCCTTTACACCCCATGAATGAGGTAGGGGATAGCTTCTTGCGTTGTTGTGAATTAACACGCTTTCTATTTGTAGATTCACAACTAACGGCACCTATTAGTTTATCGACGAATGCGAACGTCACTGTTTGAGAAGCTTGTTACTAGACATGCAGATTGACTCGACACTAATACTGCGAAGTTGCTGTCGACAACATTCGAGGGGAGCCGACAATGAATGAAAATTTTTTGTTTTTTTCTTTAAGGATGACTGGAGCCAGGTGTTGAACCTGTGATCTACCGCATGGTAGTCGCGTGTTCTAACCACTATGAAAAAGACGGTCCCAAGTTAAAAAAAAAAATTTAATCGGGTCCAAGATATCATAGCATTCAATCTGGATGCAATCACATATACCCACAAAATTCGTTTCAAACCGTATAGGCGGTTTCCGAGGTACGCGTTTTCAATTTCATCAAATCGACCGAGCACTGTGCGCACACACTTTCATATACGAAATTTCAAAGTACAGCTCACACTCTGTCATTGGGGAAATAAAACTCACACAAAACAAAAAAAAAAAACAAATAAAATAATAAAATGCAAATTAAGCAAAAGTTTACTTCTTTTGTGAGCATCACAAAAACGTAACCAAATCGAAACAAATATTGGGCCATGAGAAAAAATATCTGCAGGAAAAAAAGACGCAAATGTGTAAACAAAACAATTTTCAAAATTTATGTATACAAAAAGTTGTATCTGTTTTCTCGTTTTTCGTTGTTTTTGTTGTTGTTATTGTTGTGGCTTTTGGTGCTGCTCATATATAATTTAAGCAATATTATATTAACCTGGGGGAAAGTAGAGGTTAACGAGCTGGATACAAACTTGTGATGAAATTATACCAAAACGTTTATGATTGTTATCCGTATCAGTATAACAAGTGTCACATTAGAAGAGTCGTTAAGTGTTGGTCTTGCCGAATTGGAGAGAAGAAAAAAAAGTTTAATTGATATATAAATAATACAATGTTTACAGATTGCAACTGTTATCCCCTCCTTTTCTACCTTTTGAGGTATTTTTTTAATACTACTAACTGCTACGCGATTATATAGGGTCACAGAGGATCTAGTTGTTATGGTATAAAATTGTTCAATTATACATATAGTAATAGGGGGCTTTTGATCTAATATTATTTTATATACAAAATTTGAATTTAATTCATAAAAAAGCTTTTATTTGTGAGTTAAATGTAAATATTTGCTTATGTTGTATTAAACTGCATTAAAAAGGGCCCTTGGGATATTCGAAAAATAACCCTATTGGACATTCATTGGGAACTTGGCGAGTGACCTAGTGCTGTTTTTTAGGTCTGGACGAGTACAAAAAGTTAATTACTCAATTACTCAACTCACTGGAGCCACCACAAATGTCTCCGCACTTATTAATATAACTTCACCGGTTAAGACTAAACATCAAAGCCAGCCCTTAACACCCCATGAATGAAGTATGGGATAGCTTCTCGCGTTGTTGTGAATTAACACGCTTTCTATTTATAGATTCACAACTAACGGCACCTACTTGTTTATCGACGAATGCGAACGTCACTGTTTGAGAAGCTCTTACTAGGCATGACGATTGACTCGACACTGATACTGCCGACAATGAAAGATATTTTTTGTTTCTTTTTTTTTTAAGATGACTGGAGCCAGGAGTTGAACCTGTGATCTCCCGCATGGTAGTCGCGTGTTCTAACCACTATGCCACGGCCGGTCCTAATCATCAGCATCAAATTCAACGAGAAAGGTGATTGTTCCAAACACTTCTTTAATTTAACTTGAGATATTAAGCGGCTTTTGGTTTTATTGACCATTGCCATTTACTACAAAGTAAGCGCAAATGAAATTGGGAAGCAATACCTTCATTCCCCTTTACAATAAGTTAAAAATATCGATTTCTGGTTTTAGAACAACCCGAGCTAAATTTTCTAAGCAACATTTTTGTAGATAATTTTAATGTTCTTAAATTCCATTTTTAGGCATTTTTCTGTCTTTTTTGGAAATAAGCAAGAAAAGTACACGTTAGGTGACAAGACAGAAAGTTTACATGAAGACATTTGACACATCGATTTTTGGTCTTAGGCCATCCCGAGTAAATGTTACTGAGCAACATTCTTCTAGAAAATGTAAATGTTGTTAAGTCCAATTTTCCTGACTTTACTCAAAATAAGGATGAAAAGTACACTTAAGGAAACTTGAAAACTTTACCGTGAAAACTTTGACCGATTCATGACTTTTAAGTCGTTTGAGTTATGTCCCTCTCTCTCTTTCTGTCCGGCTGACAGAATCAACCAATTGTTTTTAAACTTAGCATGGGTTAATATTTTCTCAAAAATACTAACGGGATTGCATTTGAGCGACATGGCCACGCCCCTTCCAGTATCTCCCATAAAAATTTACCATTCCGACGCCTTTAGAAATCGAATCTATATATATAAAAATGGTGGCAAAAATGTATAGTAATTCATCAATTGAGAACGGCTGGACCGATTTTGCTGAAATTTTTTTTCAGTTGTTCGTAAGTGCCAGCAGAAGGTTTATGTAAAAGAAAATTTTGGGAAAGCCCTCCGGAAGAAGGAAAAACCGAAAATTGCTTTTTGTATAGAATTTTGTGTGCAATTGTTACGAATGCCTTTTCGAATGAAAATCAACAATTTTTTTTGGAAAATTCGGAAAATTTCGGTAAATTTTAATTTTTTTTTCGACGAAATTTTGCTTTTTGATGTATTATTTGATAGTTTCGGACGATGTAACTGCGAAAATTTTTGAATAATAATTACGACGAAATCTTCTATTTTTGCGTTTGATTTGATGATTTCAGATGACATAAAGGTGGAAAATTGGTTGTGTTGCTTGGAAAATTTCGGATTATTGTGAAATCTATATAAATGAAAATTGTGTGAAAAATGTATAGTAATTTATCAAGTGAGAACGCTGGCCCAGCTTCCCAATTTTTTTTTCTCAATTGTTCGTAATTGGCAGTAGTTTTTTATGCAAGAACATTTTGGGAAAATCCTTCGGAAAAGTCAGGAAATTTGAGTGAAATTGTTACGAAATGGCTTTTCGAGTGGAAAAATAGTAAATTATTAGCGAAAAACTCGGAAATTCCGGAAAAATAGAAAAAATTTGAATTGTTTTTATGAAATTGATGATATGATGAAATTTTGCAGTTTTCACAAGATTTTATGATTTTGATTTTGGTTGGAAAATTTAACGAGATAAATATTATTTAGATAAAAAATATATATTAATATCCTATGCAATATTTATCAATTTAATATTTTTTTTAGAAAATGAGTTTACGTATGAAAAATGAGGTATCCGTAATGACTTTGTAGATTTTTAGTACACAGTTCATCCACGCCAGTGTGTATGCTTCTATATTTGCTATCCTTCAATTCCCTGAGTACTGTGGATGGTGTACTGTGCACACATTTTGAGAGGCTTGTCAAAATTTAAATTAGCTTGACCTCAGAGCTCGCCGATGCGACCGATTCTACGTCAGTGATTCAAATTTGTACTTTGTTTACGTACCTAGGAGTCACCTGTTATCCGTTGAACCCGACCGGAAGAATTTGAATTTGAAGGTCACTTTGCAGAACCTCCCATCGTCTGCTGAATTCTCGTCGAAAAAGCAACTCATTACCAAAGTGTTCCCTGGCATTGCCCAAAATTATAAAATTATCGATTGGGTTAATCAACTGGCAGTACTAGCAGAGATCTTTACAGAATGTCAAATCGCTAGATAACTGTATTCACACAAATCTTTTAACAGCGTGACCGACGTGGATGAAGCGACCAACAATCCGACCGAATTTTCCAACTTGCTTTGTACCGCATAATGAATAATGAAGATGTGATCGATCATAATCATATTGCGGTATCTGAATCAACCAAAATTGTGCCACGGTACGCGGTTGTCCGTCAATAAACTGAAAAACAATGTGAATTTCGATTATTTCAATTCATACCACCCTCAACAGATTTTATCTGACATTAACTTGGGGCGAGACGAAGTTTGCCGGGTCCGCTAGTAATAATATAAATATACCCAAGTTCAGTATTTGGTAAATCTATAACAGGATAAAATTTTGGATAACGTCTTTAGTCATGCCCCCTCTGGTCTTCTTCCTCGTTAATGGCAGCAACAACAGAAATTTATCTATCAGTAGCCGCACGTAGAAAAGTATTCCAAGCGCTTGGGTCCTTTTGCGCTCCGTTGATAGTTCGTCACACCAACCTTAGAGCCGGAGCGTTTTCGTCTATTCGTACTCCATGTCCAAGCCAGCGCATTCTGTCTATTTCAATGCGCTTGACTACGTCGATATCGTTGTACAGATCATACAGCTCGTTGTTCATTCGACGACGATACTCGCCGTTAACGATGATGGGTCTAAATATTTTGCGAAGTATTTTTCTCTCAAAGACATCCAGAATAGATTGATTCGCTTGTGTCATTACCAAGGATTCTGCACTGTAGAGCAAGATGGGTAAGATCAGAGTCTGGTCTACGAGAGAACGCTTTGTCATTAAATCGCTGGCTTAGTGCATAGTAGCAGTGGTTTGCAATCGATACTCGTCTTTTGATTTCCAGGCTGACATTACTATTTTTATTTATGGCGAAGTCAAAGTATGAAACTTGGTTTTGCCCATTTATCACCAGACCCACTTTTGCCGACTGCTTTTCAGTGCTCCAAAAAGCTGCAGTAACATACCGCAATACGCGGCCAATTATATCTATATCATCGGCATACGTGACCAACATGTGACTTTTGTTAAAGATGGTACCATTCCTGTTTATTACAGCCTTTCGAATGATCATCTCCATTGTGATGTTAAAGAGATCGCAGGACAGACTATCGCCTTGTCTAAAGCCTCGCGTCTTAAAAATTAACTGTCAGATTTTTGCCAATTTCACTGAAGGCTTCGTGTCAGTCAATGATATCCCGCAAAGTCATATCAGTTTCGCGGGGATACCAAACGCAGCTAAAGCATCCAACAATTTCTGTCGTATCGGACTGCTGAATGCAGTTTTGTAGTCGAGGACAGATGGTAGGTGTTGATCTGCATTTCTTGAGTCTTCTCCAGGACTTGTCGCAGTGTGAATATCTGGTCGGTCGTGGATTTACCAGGCCTAAAACCACACTGAAAAGGTCCAATCGTTCACATAACACACTAGACTGGACCTTGTACGCAATGGGTAAGAGGCTAATCCCGCGATATTCGGTACACACTTGGATCGCCTTTCTTCAGTACAGAACAAGGGACACTCATATTACAATCACGCATTCCTTGAGCCAAATCAAGTTTATGAGTTGGTGCATGCATGTTACCAGCTCATCGCCGCCGGCTTTAAAAGTTCCCGCGGCTTAATTATTTTTAAGCCGTGCTGATCTCGTTTTGGCTCGGTGGAGGACAATCTACTCCGTCGTCGACGATTGGTGTGATTTCATCACTTATGCTGCCTTCGGGGACGAGTAGAGATCGAAAGTGTTTCCTCCAAGCCTCACCTCTATCCCTGTAGTTTTGGATATCCTGCCTCTCTCTTTTCTTCCACAGACGCCTTTTCCGCCTGAACATGCGTTTCATCTCCCTCCTTTTCTCATTATAACGTTCCATTCCTCAGATATTTCGCGACATTCACCATCTTACCAGGGCTTGTCTGAGCGTGGTTTTTTATAACTCAGTACGGTGGTTGCTATGTGTCGGGAACATCAGAACTAGGGTGGTTTGTTTGGATTAATTGAGAGAGTTGGTTGGATTAGGCATTGGCTATCTCGGTGGTATACAGCTATGTGGTGTCTAGCTTTCTTTTGCGTTAGATTACTAGTGTGTTAAGCACTATCAGCTATACATCACTACTGGTAATAACAATTGATCTTATCTCATGCTAGTAGACAGGACCGGCCGTGGCATAGTGGTTAGAACACGCGACTACCATGCGGGAGATCACAGGTTCAAATCCTGGCTCCAGTCATCTTAATGGAAAAAAAATAAATGTTTCGTTCATTGTCGGCTCCCCTCAAATGTTGTCGACAGCAACTTTGCAGTATTAGTGTCGAGTCAATCGGCGTGTCTAGTAAGAGCTTCTCAAACAGTGACGTTTGCATTCGGCGATAAACAAGTAGATGCCGTTAGTTGTGAATCTAAAAATAGAGAGCGTGTTAATTCACAACAACGCGAGAAGCTATCACATACCTCATTCATGAGGTGTAAAGGGAAATTAAGTTTTAAGTAAGAATACAGAGATGGTGTGAAGAATCACAACTGTACAATTATCTCAATGAGTCGATTTGGCTGTGCTCGCAAACAAAAATTCTAAATTATTGTCAAAATTATATAACTAACCTTATTTGAAAATAATATGAGAATATCTCCATCGATGTTTTTAAAAAATAACTAATTTTATTCATAACATATCTAAATTCATGTCTATAGCGAACACTTTTTGCCGTTTTCGATCTTTTATGAATTTTTGCAAAAGACATATTATATCTTGGCATAAACCATAAATTTTTGATTAAAATAACTTGCAAACTACTGATCAGGGATAAAAAAGTATTAGACAGACTTCACGGTAATTTAATTCGAAAATTTACTTATATAGTCGAACAAATGCATAACCTAAAATCTGTGAAACTGTTCTTTCAAAAATAGACATTTGTATTAAAATTTTTAATAAGATAAATAAATTTTTCATATCCTTCGCAATGCTATTATTTTAAATACTAGTCGTGCAACATAGAGAGTATAGTGAACCTATTCAGATGACCGGCAGTGTATTACAGGTTATTTAATGGGTTATGTGAAGCCTACCTCACTTTGTACTCGCAATTATTCATATCTATTTTTTTTTATAATTCATTTTTCCAAAATTCTATCTATTTAAGCTACAAACTAAACAAATATTTTTTTACTTAGTGTGTTCACATTACCATAGCCCAAAAATTACAATACTGGTAAACAACAATATAATTGAAATGTTTTTTAATGGATTTATCTAACTTCAGTAGTATAGGGTGCATGGGTCAGGGCATTGTGATATCTTTGCTGATGGCCGCGTTGACGCTGCTGCCTATTTTTTTTTTGCCATTTGTCGCTGCTATTTAATGTTTTTTTTTGTTTTGTTAAAATTTATGTTCCCAATGTCTTTATAACAATAAATTTATGATTACACATCTACTGATGACAACTTTATCGTCACACAAAATATGAAGCCATATTTATGTTGCCAACATTTGAGATCTTTACACGCGCACCCGCCCTACAACATCTGCATATTGGTACATTTCTACAAAACACACATTCAAAAGCAATGACAAACTGTAGAGACATGTTAACGTTTACGAGGGTACATTTAAACTAAAGATTTGTGATAAAAGTTTCTTAAGATCTTTGACTTTTGTAGAGTTTCTCCAGGGTTGGTGTGTTGTCTAAAATTGCTTCAAGTACTTACACATAACATTCAGCATGAGGGTATCTTCTAAAGCTGAATTTTGCAAGCGTGGATTTGAGCCTTCACATTTGAGCAGTGTGCCGTCATCCTCAGGTTGTGGATTAAAAGTGAGTGCTGATATCACTTTACCATTGACATGTGTGGTTGAGAGCTGAAAAATAACAATTGACAGTTAGAAGGGAATGTAGTAGTTTAAAGAGGTGAAAGGATAAACTAGTATACAAAGTGGCTACTAGAGATATAACAATGATGAATATGGATGGGTTAAAAGTAAAGTTGTTGTAAAAAATATTTGTACTTTCGCTAAATTTAGAAACACACAAACTATTGTACTAAATTTTGTTATGGGACTGAGAAGGGAGAAGGGTTTTTGATTGTCAGTTTACACTGTTTAAATTTTGTTCTTAAAGAATAGACAAACTATCTTCTGAGTTGCAATATTAATTTTTAATTTGATGTGAATAAGAACATTTTGATGAAGTCAAATAACTTTTTAAACGAAATAATATGCTCTAATTATATCTATATTAAATATAACCTTTAACCTATGGAATTAAATAAATTATTGACACATTTCCGTGTCCCCCTCCCTTCTCCACTTGTTTTAACAACTTACCGTTCCCCTCTTAAATGGTCGATTGTTTTGTGTCCATTTAATTTCCGTATCCGGTACTGAACCCTCCACAATACACGTGAGATTATACTGGACGCCGGTGGAAAACACTTTTTGCTTGTTCTTCAAACTAACCGATGTTGGTTTTACTGAAAGGCGTTAAAATTTAAAAGAAACATAAATATAAACGCTCATGAATATTATAATTATACTAAAGTATTCGCTGTAATCGCTCGATCTTAAGTTTCCACGTAATGGGTTTTCGTTAAAGACGACGTTAAAAAGAAAATTGAATGCATTTTTCGTTGTTGTTGTTGTTGTTTATTTGGCAAACTTGTTGCCAGGCCGTATGTTCATAAAATCACGCATTGACTGCATCGACACGCAACAGTAGGCAGCACCACAGTTTTCCATTAGCGTTTTCCTTATTTGAGTGGTGACAATTATAGCAAAATTACAAAAAAGGCGCTTGCATGACTAAAGCGCGTTGTTAGCCCTCGCCAATGTAATCATACAGACCCAATTTGGGCAAACGTCATCAGGACTGTACGAAGCTGCCCACCACATACTACGTGCTTGCATATTTGTTGATTCAATAACACTTCTAATTAACCTCGTCACCGTGATACAGAAAGACCGGACGCCAGAGCGAACAGGGATGCAGAGGGCTGCCTGATGAAATAAAACCTGAACTTACGCAACATATCAATGCGAATACTACGCTCCACCGGTGGCACTAATTTCGTATTCGACGCCTGGCAACGGTAAGTGTTGTTCAAAGCCGAACGTGTTATGCGCGGCACTTCTAACCGATTGACGGTGACGTGACGACCCATGGAAACACCAGTGCCGGATTCCAATTGCTGTGAGCCATTCATCCATGTTACTATGGGTTCGGGACGACCTGTAATAAAATAACAAAGGATGCAATTTTAATAATCTCGACATCAGTGAATCTGTATGAGGTTTAAATAAGTTATAAAATGAGTTATCAACTGAATCAGCTTTTAGTTGTCAAAACTACATATATGTATTGTAATAGTAAATAGAGCACTTGCTATTTGCTAGAAATTAAGGATCAGAGATGGTTCGCTACAGCATTTTTTAGGTTTAGGACTGCTTACCTAACTGATAATATCTGAAATAATGTTATGAATGACTTTGCATCATATAAACTTATTGCAAATATAATATATATTTTGGCGTTATTTTCAATTCTTGCTAAATTTTTTCCATTAAAAGTTAAAAAGCATTCGCTTAAATTTAAAAAAATGCGAAAAATATCACAGTTTAACATTTTTCAGCTCATTGATTCGGGACTCAATTCTGAGAATTGCACGTGAAAGCATCATTCGTTTTGTCAAATTGGCTGCATAATTTAAAGGCAATACGTTTTTTTTCTCAAGGTGGAAGTTTATTACTCTCTCTATATTTTAACACGGTTAAAACTCGATGTACCGTACGAAATATCTTTTTTGTGTATGAAGCAATGTTGTAGATATTGAATAGGAGAAAACAATGCGGAACAATCCTATTTTGTTTGTGAACGGTTGTCGACAACTAGAATGTCAAAGCAATTCCGACACGCAATTTTTTCGACAGATTCCATACATGTACTCACTTACGTATGAGTAATAAATACATTTCCCTATAACTCATACGCTCTGGCATGGGTAAACTTCATATCGTCACATTATATGCCATAAACTTAAAAAAAAAACTTATTGCGACACAATAACGTTTAACCCACAATTACTAGGTCATTTTGTGTTTCCTTACAACAAAAACCGATTAAGTTAATTTGTAATAAAGTTTTATTTGTAAAAATTATTTGTATTTTACTGAAATTGAATTGGATGACCTCTGGTTCTAGCAAACTGGCGCGCGATACCCACACAGCCCATGCCACAATCGATATTTGGCGCACCAAATCCCCAAATCTTGCTATCAGCCGTCTTGACAATGTCAATTGGCAGCCTTGGTAGTGCGATTTGACCCCTTTGGACTATTTATGTAGGAGAACCGTAGAGGTTCAATTTTATGCCAACAATCGAGAAACGACTTTTAAGAAATCCGTGAGCTAAAGACCCAAACCAACGTCTTGAAAAATTGGAGTAACAGAATGCGCAACTGCGAAGCCAGCCGAGGCAGCCACTTGAACGAAGTTGTGATCCATAATTAATGGGAATCTTTGGTGATACTAATAAAGTCATAATACAGGAACAACAAAATATTTTTATTCACTCTATTCCATTTTAAGAAAGAAACTTGTATATGACTAATCCTTTATAAAACAGTGGAAAGACCGCAATATCTTCTTTCTAAATCCGCTGGGAAATTTAAAATTGATCGATATTTAAACACGTTATTGGCGTTTGAATGCTTAAAAGTACTAAAAACCGTCTCAAACTCAAGATTTTAGAAGTGTTTAAGTTCTTGTAATGTATTACACGAATATTCTATTGCTATTGATATATTTTGCCAGTAACTGGCTCACAGTGGAATGGATATATGCAAAAACAATAAGGAATGGTCCAAGACAGTGGCGGCGAATCAGGACAAGAATGTATTGCTTTTTGTTACATTGTTTTAAATATGTCCATAATTTTTATCTGATAGACCAAATTAAAAAAAAAAATAGTAAGGTAATTATCTTCGGCTATACAAAAGCTCAGATACCCTTCACAATTTCTATAACTTAGGGCAGGTGTTGATATAGGAGGTGTGGGTAGTTTTTGTCCGATCTTGTTCACCTTAGAAATTAACGTCCTCTTGGAGGATGATAGCTCGTTTACCAAATTTCAGCTTGATAGCTCTTATACTAAGGCTGTTATCGCAGGGACAGAGTCCACATGGTTTAACATGAGTCTCGCCGTGCAGGCCTTACCCATGGTGTGGTAAACACACTAGGCATATTACAATGCGATTGCCAGTGCCCCCAGGGATAACCAAGCAGGCTTGAACCGTCTATAAATAGAAGTCGATAATTTTGGGAGTAAGCTACCGCAATTGTCGACTCTCTTCTAGGAAAATACCAAATTGGGTATGTTAGTAGGGAGCATACCCCCATTTGACCTAGGTAAGACCTACCTTAATATGTACCGGGGCTCCTGAACTCCACGCTAACTATCACACTCACCTCTTGGAGTTGCGTAGTGAAGATACTACAAATTTGTGATTTAATAAACCATACTTCACAGGATTGGTCGCCTTTCGCAGAGAGCAGACATTTAATTTTTACAAATCCGATCTGCAAGCACCAATATTATTACTCTACAGGGATGCAGCACCCTCAGCGGTGGGAGACGGGGAGAACTCAAAACCCCTTCCACTCGACGACGGTGAACGGCAGCCATGTGTTAAGGCTACGAGGACATGTGATGCCTGGGCAGAATCTGGAAACCTGTCCACGTGGTACCAGATAAACATACTCTCGCTTTTGCCCCATTGTAACCAGGGAGGCTGATACTTTCTACCGACGGTTGACCTCCACTTTGCCAAGCTGAACAAGATTATTTAGGATTGGTTGAGTCTTCTCGAAGCAAACCAATGAGAAATTAATATCCAGTTGTTTGACCCCCTTCCACGCGGCCACAATGGCCATACAACTTAATACCGCTGCAACGTCTAAGACGTGCATAAGCCTGCTTAGCAAACATATTTAATCAACCTAACAAATCAGGCGTAGCAAGCACGACCATGCTAGACAAATTTCTTATATCCTGACACAACCGGTATACACACAGCACGTGTAGCCAGTCCTTTTCCTCTATTCCACAGCTACAAAACGAACTGGGGGCCAAAGGCATTCGATGTCCCGTGACCTGTCACTATATAACCCGCACTAAGACCGAAATCAAAGTAAGGATGATCACTGACAAACTTGACATCCGGTGTAAACTGATACGTCGTACGCCCATTAGCGCTGACGTCCGATCGAGATTACCACCTGAAGTTGACGCAGTCAATCAAAAGCCTTTTACACTGGCTGACACTACCAATTGGTGCATCTTGAAACCAATCTTCGGACTGCAAGGCCAGACCCCTACGGACCTTGAATAAAACGTCATGGCGAATACATTCAAGATCAAGTGGAGGAGCACCCATACGTACCTGCAGAGCATCTGTGGGCACTGTGCGGCGCACGGGTAAACATCACACCATACTGGGCCCCATAAGAGGCACATGCTACGAATAAGTCACCATAAATTGTACGTACAGCACGCCTGCTCAGACCTCATCACACTGCGAATTCGCCCTGCCAAACCAGCCAGCTTGGTTTTGATCCTATCTAAATGTGGAAGGAAGTTAACCCTATGTATGGGTAGTTTGTATGAGAGGTGTAACTAGTTTTTGTCAGATTGTGTTCATTTCGTAAACTAACCTTCGCTTAGAGAATAGAAGCTAGCATGCCAAATATCAGCTCAATAACTCCTTAACTACGGCTGTAATCACCGCAATGGCCCCCAAAATGGGGCAATTAGTATGGAAGGTGGGAGTAGTTTTTAACTAATCTTGCTGATCTCAAAACTAAACCTTTGTATTGAGGATAGAATTTCAGCTCGGTGGCTCTTAAAGTGCGGCTGTAAAGGCAGGAGTTTGTATGGAAGGTTCAAATAGTTTTCGTCCGATCTTGCTCATCTTAGAACTTAACCTCCGCTTATTGGATAGAAGCGACGTAGAATTCATACACTTTTAAAAATAAACAATGGATGTTCATAAATATCGTCCACGCCTACCTTCAACCACCCATTCTACACAGGACAGTTTGTGTATAACATAGAATTTTCATATCTTAAGTGCCTATTACTATCTGTTTTTGAATTTGTATCTCTTAGGGATTTAAAAACACTTTCACTACGAGCCCTCCTCTCACCTCCGGATGGGAAAATATTATTCGTCTGCAAATTAATATCTCTTGTACCGATTAGTTTCTACTTAAGACTTAATGCACTAAAAACACTATTGGCATCCATCCTTCGTCCATTGATTGATAATAAATAATATAATAATAAATATTTCGTCTTCATATTCATAACTATAGTGCAGAGTACTATACAATGTGTATCATATGTCATGTCACTGGTAAACACACACACACACACACACATAAATGTTCATCAAAATCGGTAAAGCCGTTTCATTAGCTTCCTGACTTCCGTGTTGTTGGTCGAGTTTGGTCATACAATGTATGATTCTGAAACATTTATTAACAATCAATTGTACAAAGGCTGCATAACGCTGAACTTATGTCATATGAGGCAAACATCGTCTGCAATATTCAAATCAACTATGTGGTTGCGGAAATCCCAACATCACCTTGTCTTAAAAAACGGCAAAGATTACAGGGCACAAATACCATCCTTGTTCTACTGCCGCAACTCTAAGAAATTGTTCGCTGATCATACCACTACATCTTATCTAAAGTGTCTTTGCGCTTTATATGTTCATTGTCATTTTCTTAATAGTGCATTTATACATTCAAAATTGGTACATAAACTATACTCATATTGCATATTTTTTACATAACCTTTGAATAAAATAAACACCTGCTGCTGACATTCGTTAGGATTATTTTGAAAATAATTTGAACATGATGAACACTAAAATTGATAGCATTAGTTACATTCAGTTTGCTACGATAATGTATGTGTTGTTTGAGCGTCAGTGATTAATATTTTTGTTTCCCATGGTCTATTAAATACCACAAGCTTCGCATAATTCCCTATGTAGCTACAGGAATCACCGGCAGCATAAATGCTCAAACAGCAACAACAACTATCGTAATTTCTATTGATGTTGGCACACTACTGAGTATGCTTTGTATTGCAAGAGCTAATAATTACCTAGAGTGCTAAAAACAAATCAGGAATACAAAAGAATATAAATGCCATTAATTTTCACACATGAATCCTGCTATGCGTAAAATTAACTGTATTTACATTTCGTGGAAATAGATTCATTGATGTAATCACTATTCAATTTTCCACAATGACGTTAATTATTTATTGGCATATGCGCTGGTAGGGAATTGATAGGGAATTCAAATGAATTCCAAATATGTTTTGTTGTATTATAATTTCTATGATATTCCTTTGCTTTGCAATCGCTGATATCAATAATAAATGTTTAATGGTTTGGAAAATGGAATGTTAACGTAGATAACTTATACCCTATACTTTAATAATGTCGTCGACATCCGTTTTGGGATGTTTACGGTCAAACTACTTAGGGTTTTTCGTATGAACATAGTGAAACCACTTTTAGCTAGGTATTTAATTCAGCAAGTTAACGAATGTCATTGTACTATAAGGCTTGAAACTAGTATAATATATTTGTATTATATTAAAAATAATTAATTAATTTAATTTGAAGGAGTTTGATTTTTCCAATCCAGCTTTAATATTAAAATATATGCAACTTTCTATGCAACTTTTTGGTCCCTTATTTTGGTATAATTTCTATCAACCATTTTCTTGTTTCTATTGCAACTTTAACTTAATAAAGTACCCAACGACCACTTGCCAACGACATATATATAATAAACAGTCTATTTATTGTCGAAAACAATATATGTTTTTACGTATTAATGTTTATTTATACAACTGTATCGATCAAGGACATAAATGTTTTGCTAATAAACAATAATCGTTTATTTGCTACAAATTCCAAGGAAAAAAGCTAATGTATTTAATATTTATTACAATATATTTTATGATCCTAAAACAATAACCTTATAATTTATATGGCAATTAATTAAATCGATTTATTTTTATATGACAATAAGCAATTCTTACACATATACAGTAGCTCGAGATTACATGAACAGAAAGAAAAACATTTGAAAGGATCATATTGACGCACATCGATGCAATACCACAACATAATCCACACTTGCGTGTCCTCTAATGTTTGACATAGCGTGAGTGGATGTGTTTCTTTTTTTTTTGTTGTTGTCCTCTTAGTTGTGTGTACATACATGTGTTTAAACGTGTATGTGTAAATATTACCCATACTTTACGTACATTTATACAAATATACTTCCAAGTTGTTTTTTTTTCCTGTGTATACTTAAGCACTTACAGACACATTATGCACTTAAGAGCCCTGTTTGGCTAACTGTCTACGTATACACTATGTTGTATACTTTATGGAATATTTTTTTTTTTTTTGGCGTCACGACTTGGCTTTTAGTTTTGCCAAAACAAAAGCTGAAACCCATCCAATAGGATATCTCTTATGCCAGGACTATAGAGTGTGAGGACATAACGCCATGACCAATGTCTCTGGGGTATATTTATTAGAACAATGACATCTGAGAGGTATATTAAAGAGAAACCAAACTAAATGCGTAAGAATGGAATAAAAAAAAATGTGTTTTTACCAAATGAATAGAATCAAAACTTAATGTCGCAATAAAATTTAATATTACCCAAAAAAGAGACATTAAAGCATAAAAGGCGTCCTCTTTCGCACATTTCATGCAAATGGTCCCCACGTTATTATAAATTTTAATTAAACTGTTAAAACTTTATACACACTTGAGATACGAAATCTTTGGGAATGAAATGAAAATGCTTAACACTGAATACATCCATTCAAGAGGATATCATATGCATCTAGCCGCTAAGTAGAAAATATATACATATAGAAGAAATAAGTGCGTGCGTACATAATGTGAGTAAATATATTTCAATATAGCAAATGCGGAACAAATATGCTATATGGGAAAAGAACATTCAGATTGTCATAAAAATATTATTTGTGTTTTTTTTTACGTATCAGTGGTATGGCAAAATTTTAGCTGCTGTACGTTAAAGTCTGTTGCAAGGTATGGTATTTTAGTCACTGCATTCGGTGTGACTAAATTTTGGTTATGTATTTTAGATTAAAAGTATATATTGTTTTTTGATTAAGAAAAAATTGTGATTAAAAATTGTTTTATTTGAATTTATTTTCAAGAAAGAGGCGTGAGTTGTGAAAACAAACGGTAATGGAAATGGAGTGTTTATTATTAAACTATTCAGGTAATTATCTACAGCTATGCCGAATCTCAAAAACCCTTCACTATTTGAAAAAACTATGATGAGCAGGTTATTTGCTCTCCAAATATATTTTATTAAGCTTCTTACCACAAAATATGAGTGGTGGACGTAACTTTTAGCCTCTCACACCCATTTTTTTGTAATAAATTGTTTGTTACTACTGATATGTCAAAAACTGAGCTTGAATTGTTCAGATGAGCTGATAATATTGTTATGAATTGGTTAACCCACAAAAAGGAGAAGTTTTGTATGGAGGTAGAAGTAGAATTTGTCCGAATTTACACATCTTAAAACGTAACCCCCCTTAAAAGATAGAAGCTTGGTATGCAGGCATCAAGGTACATATGGACCCATTAAGACAAGGGTATACCAAATTTCAGATAGATAGCTCTAAATTAAGGTATTAAACGCAGGTATAGACAGATGGACACCCAAAAAAGGTAGGAGTTTTTATGTGAGGTGGGAGTAGTTTTTGTTCACTATTGTCACATCAGAATATCACCTCCGGTTAGAGAATAGAACAATAGTGAACAAAAACTACTTCCACCTCCCATAAAAACTCCTACCTTTTTTGGGTGTCGGTATGTCTATACCTGCGATTCTGAGGCGACAATAGCGGACAAAAACTATTCCCACCTCACATAAAAACTCTTACCTTTGTTGGGTGTCCGTCTGTCTATACCTGCGTTTAATACCTTAATTTAAGAGCTATCAATCTGAAATTTGGCTTGCATACCAAATTTCAGCACGATAGCTTTTAAAATAATGCTGTAATCGCAGGGAAAGACAGACGGACATTCCCTAAAAAGGGTGTGTTTGTATAGGAAGGTGGGATGAGTTTTTGACAGATCTTACTAATTTTAAATAGGTCTTAAACAGACTGTGTTTGTATATGAGGTGAGGGTAGCTTTGTTCATCTTAGAACTTAACCTCCTCTTGGAGGGTAAAAGCTTGCATTACAAAATGTCAGCTTGTTATTTGTAATCGTAGGGACAGACAGACGGTCACCTTAAAATTGAATTAGAATTCGACGCTGATCGTTTGTATATATATATATTTACCACGCCTCCTTATGGACTTTACAAATGGAAGAACAAACTTAATATACACCACAACTCGCCTGAATATAAAATAGGTTGACCTAAAATGGTAACAAAAGCGGTAAATTTTGGTTACCGTTACGTTTGTGCAAAAAAGATAAATTAGGACAATAGTGTCTTAAAGCTGAAGTCTGTACGCTTCCAAAGAAATATTACACGAATTTGTATGGCGAAACAATGGGACAAGAACTTCACTTCTAAAAAAAAGCGCAAAACGAAGATCAATACAAAAAATCCTTTATCTTTAAAAACGGATCAGCTGGATTTTGATTCAAGTGGATATTTAATATTTAATTGACTACCAACAAAACTCCATTTACCATTTTAGGTCAACCTATTTTTCATTCAGGCGAGGTATGACCCTTCACTCCGATCGTGTGCGTGGCGAAGGGCATGCAAATCAAAAATTATGGGTAAGTACAATAGAGTGGGTAAATTTTTTTTCTCGACCAAGCGCGTTATTAAAATCGTAATCAGCGATAAATTCTAAGAAAATTTGCCCAAGAAACCATGGACCCCAATATCCAAATCGGACCCTAAAATTTTTGCAACCCCATGGGTTTATCAGGTCCCCATAACTTTTTTTATTTTTATAATTTATTTTATAAACTCAGCTACTGTCGCTTCCATGGTGCCTCCTGGCGGGGTAAAATGTGTAACCGACCCCCACTAGCATTTCCCTCCTAACATTTTTCTCAAACATTCCTACCCCCTATATTTACGCACTAAGGTGGCTCCCATACAAAGATTTTCTAAATTATTAAAAAATTTTTGGGCAACCCGACTTAAATATACCATCACCCTCAGTAAAACAAAAAAAATCTATTATATTGATATTATTAATCCATCTCTTAAGTAGGGGGAAAGGTACATTTGTATTTGAGATACCAGAAGGGGCGTGTCTAGACTTCCATATTTTTTCTCTAAAACTTTATCCTGTTATAACTTAACAAAATACAGAATTTGGGCCCGATCGTGTCGAGTGTATTGATATTATTACTACATCTCTAAAGTGGGCGGAAAGGTACATTTGTATGGGAGGTACCAGAAGGGGCGTGTCTAGACTTCCATATTTTTTCTCCAAAACTTTATCCTGCTATAACTTAACAAAATACAGAATTTGGGCCTGATCGTGTCGAGTGTATTGATATTATTACTACATCTCTAAAGTGGGCGGAGTTGTACATTTGTATGGGAGGTACCAGAAGGGGCGTGTCTAGACTTCTAGATTTTTTTTCTCTAAAACTTTGTCCTGCCAGAACTTTACTAAAAACAGAATTTGGGCACGATCGCGTTAGCTATATTAATAATATTAATCGATTTCTAAAGTGGGCGGTACCAGATGTGTATTGGAGGTCCCAGATTGGGCGTGGCTAGACTTTCAGTTTTTTCTTTATAAACTTTATCCTGCTATAGCATTACTTAATAAAGAATTATGGGTACGATCGCGTTGGATTTATTGATATTATTATTCCATCTCTAAAGTGGGCGGAAAGGCACATTTGTATGGGAGGTACCTGAAGGGGCGTGGCTAGACTTCCAATTTTTTTTCCAATATTATCCTGTAATAGCTTTACTAATTACAGAATTTGGGTACGATCCCGTTGGTTGTATTGATTTTATTACTCGATAGGGTGAGGGTATAATCATAAATATAAAAAAAATTCAATGGGAAACTGTTGGGGTTGCAGCAATATTGATAGTTAGGGAAAAATTTTAGGAGGGAATAGTGACCGTGGCCCCATCTTACCTTTTACGTCTCTAGTGGCGATTTCGCGGAAGATAGAGCCGCGGGAGCAAATTTCATTTAAAAAAATCTGTATGATAGCCCCTTTAGGTGGTGCAGATGGTGGAGAAGGTAAGTTTGGGAAAAATGTTAGGAGTGGAAAAAGACTGGGAGTATTTCATACGTTTAAACCCTCTGGGGGCGAATTCGGAGAAGTTGTGGGCCTTGTTGTGGATTTTTCCCCAACACGAAAAGTTTCTCTTTAAAAACTGGGGGCTTGTTATTGATTTAAGACCCATCGTTTTTTGGACAAATATTCATACATTTCATCGTAGGTTACGATTTTGATACGAATTGGCCCACTCTAATGTACAATCAATGAAACTTCGTCCATTTTTAAAATATTGTAATGAATTCGCCTTACTTCGTAATTCAGTTACTGGCAATACATTATAAGATTTACATATTTTGGACAGGAAGGTTGCCTTAGATTTTCTATATTACGTAAATCTTATGTGATTTGTATTAAAATATAGAACTATTGTTATATCTAACATCACATAACGATTGTAAAATTTTAAACGTTTTAACTTCTGTACAGGTTTTTAATATTTTTTGTTTGTACTACAAATTTTGCTCTTTGGCCTGGCTATCTAAACATTTAACTACCAATTGATTTCAATAACCGCCCCCACTCATATGTATATATATATGTTAGCATTTATTTCGTCATCTATGACTTTTTACGTCCATACATCAGAATTTTATTATTTATTTTACTACAACAAACATTTTCTTTTTCATTTATTAATAACACGTCGACATCATAAGCCTAGATTTTTTTTTTAGAGTTAAAATGTTTGGAAAACGCAAGCATTTATGTTCATACAATGCGGATAACTTGTATTGGCTTTTTAATTCAATTTTTTGCAGTCAATGTTGTTGAATCAATACCAATTTTCCATTTACTATTTCATTTGTTTCTTTCTATTTTGTTTTGTTTCTCCATGAATTTATCCCAACTAATTCGTGTATAGTGTAGCTAAGTTTAACTGACGTTAAAATCCCATCAGTAACCGAAATACGTTGAGGATTAAAACGTTAACGTAGCACACAGGGAGGGAGAGACGGAGAGAGAGAAAGAGATTGGCGTTGCACTTTTATGTTCATACATAATGACATACAGTTTTTTAATACATACAAACGTTCACTTTATGGTAGTACAATGGTTGGGGTTATCAAAAGGGTACACTTTTTGGTAGAACGAAAACCAGGAATTTGTATGAAGACATTAATTTTAAATATGGTGTCAAAAAATCTGTGCTCAGTCATTTAGATTTTAGGATATGACGATGAGAAAACGTTTCAGTGTGACATGGACTACTTGCCTTTTATTACAGCCTTAGAATTCAATTTAACAACTATGCTAATTACATGTTTGTACAGAAAGAAACACCTCAAATAGTGTTAATAGTTTACTTTCAATAATTCGTATTCAAAGATGAACCTTATGAAACCGGGAGGATTATGCCTTAATTGGTACCATATGTCCAGATATTTTGAATCGAACTTTTTACATTTGTTGGCGATTTATATCATAATTATATATATTTATCATACATAGATGTGATGGTATTTTTCAGTCAGTTTACCTTGCTAAAATTTCTATATTGGTTTTTCAATGATCTATGTTTTCTGGGCAACATTGAAACAGAGCAAATCAATATCTTACTTTGTGAAATCCTTACCTCTTTGTTGCTAACGTTTTCTATCATTCTAATGACAAACCTATAAATTCATTCCATAAATACTTATAATATATATATTCGTTATATTGAGTACATAAATGCATTAAACGTGAAAAGAATTGCAAAAAAAAGAGTAACATAGCCAAGCGATGTTCATGCATTTCATGCTAGGTATTGAAGAATATCTCAATTCATATCCACTGCTATGTTATTGAATTTTTTCGTTGTTTGCGATTGGATTGTATCATAGTTTAATTACAATTTAATATAGTAATTTCCAATGAAATTGATGTTGTTAACATTGGAGTTTGTGAATTTCGTGGCATTTGCACCACATTCATTCATAACACGTTGACTATATTAACAAGAAGGGAATTTTAAGCGATGTAGTTATGTAGTACTGATTCAAATTGTAATACGTTAAGTTATTAGATGGAACATGAGAAAAGTGTAAATACTCTGGCAAATTAGTTAATGTCAAAATTACAGATTTATGTTTATTGCAAGTCATAAAATGTTATTTTATCAATTGTGGGGAAATTTTAAATTTTTCACTCATTGCAAACACGTTTATTTCATCTTTTACCTGGTTTTAAATACGTTGGAGTTTGAAATATAATCTTTTTTGAAGTAGACAACTATTATTTACGCAACGTTGGGAGAAACATGTAATAAAAGCATTGGAAATTTCGACCGTATTAGCTTAAGGACAACACAAATATAAGTTTTTGATTATATATAAAAGTCCATTGAAATTGAATTACTTATATAATGAAGGGTACGAGCGAAGTTGAAATGAACTTTTTGTCACTTGCATCCCTTTGCTTCTGACCCCATCAATTGATTCCTGAACCATATGAAGGCATTAAAAGAGTGTAGAAAAAAATTCTAAAGAACATGCCTTTAGAAGCTGTCGCTGCTTAAGGATCATGGAGAGGAATTTAGTTACTATGTAGAAGAACCAAATCGATCTTATAAATTACGTTCCATTAGTCAGTGGGATTTTTTCTAATTTGATGGAAAAAATATTCGAGAAAAAATATTCATATATTATGTACAGGGCCAACACAAATATGCACGAAAAAACGTAAAATATGCGCATTACATAAGCACGAAAAACATAAAAAAATGCCTTTAAAACTGATAAAAAATGCACAATAACATTTAACTTTTAATAAAAATTCATCAAAAATAATTGAATTGAATAAAAATTATATTTATAAGATTCAGACTATTAATTAATTACTTCTACTTAAAAAATTACCTGAGGTTTTTTGACTAACAGTTCTATATACATACATTAACCATTCTATGTATAACAAATATTAGGTATACGCCTTCACCGTAATTTTTCTTTACATATTTCTAATTTCAGCGATTGAAATATTCTGTTTTAGAATATAGCTGTTTTGTGAAAGAAATTAGTCTTCTGAGGGAGTTAGCAAGTCCAACATTTATTATTGACTTGCAAAAATTATAGGGATTGTCTTCTTATCTTATTGAAATGAATAGGTGTTGCCTATAATACGAAAAATATATATGAAAAGAAAAAAAAAATAAAAAGATTCCTAAAAAACCCAAAATATGCTCTTATATGCATAAACCCCCAAAACATGCCGGTAAAACTGTAATATGCATATGCATATGCATATGCAAGTATATGCATATGCAATGCATCCTTTTTTTGGGCCTGGTTATGTATATAAATTAGAGTGGGTAAGTTTTTTCTCGACCAAGCGGCTATCAAAATCGTAATTTACGATGCATTCTTAGAAAATTTTACCAGAAACTAAGGGTCTAACATCAAAATTGAGCCCCTGGTTTTTAACGAGAAACTTTTCGTATTGCGGAAACTATCCACAACAAGCCCCGCAACTGCCCCAGAATCGTCTGTAGATGGTTCAAATCGGATATCAGTCCCTGTCGTTCCCATTGTGCCTCCTAGAGGGGTAAAATGTATGACCAACCCCCTCTAGAATTTTCCTCCTAACATTTTTCTAAAAATTAACATCTTAAGGGGCCCTATAAAAATTTTAATAAATTATTAAAATATTCTTAACAAATTTTAAAGGAAATATTCTTTTCTGAAGAATTTTGTTGGTTTGGCTGTTTTAAGTGCGTTTTGTATGAGAGCCTCCTTTGGGGGTGAAAAAAGGGTTCGAAAAAAAATGTTAGAATGGAAATACTATTGGGGGTGGCCAAACATTTTACCTGTCTAGGAGGTACCGTGAGAGAGGCAGGAGGTTATTTAAAAAAGAAATTAAAAATATTGTAATATTGACCATCTTAAGGGTTAAAGATTGAGGGTAGATATGTTTTGAAAAACTTTTGGGGTTGCAAAAATATTGGTGGTTTCGTCATACATTTGACTTCCCCTATCTATGTTATAGATGGGGGTAGATATCTTTGAGAAAAATTATATGAGGGAAATACTAGTGGGGGTCGGTCATACATATTACTCCTGTAGAGGCGACCTAGGAGCAGTTAGAGTGGTGGGAGAAAATTTTGTAAAAAAATGTTCTGTATGGTAGACCACTTAGGGGGTGAAGATTGGGGGTAGGTATGTTTAGGAAAAATGTTGGAAGGAAAAAATTACTGGGGTTCGGTCATACATTTTAGGGGCGATTCCGGGGCAGTTCCTGGGTGTGTATTGGATTTTTCAGCATTACGAAAAGTTTCTCATTAAAAAGTGGGGCACGATTTTGATTTTAATCAAATGGTTTCTTGGGCATATTTTCTTAAAATTCACCGTAGATTACGATGATCCATTTTTTACTCCATTCAATTTGACCCACTCTAATGAATATATTAGGGTAGCAGCGGAAATTCAACTCAAAAATTTGAGCTAAGAGGTGAAAGTTCAAATTTATACATATGAAAATGAGTTTGTCTTTTCACAGAATGTAACTGTGTGGTCGATGGGATACTTGTATTTTTGATATATCAAGTGGGCGTGGTTCCGCTCATTGGATCCTATTTTTGAAACTGCAATATCTAAAGGACTGTTTCTTCAATTGTCTTGAATGTGGATGCATTTGGCAGCAAATGGGCCCAGGCGCCGCCCACACTCGTCAATATTTGACTATTACATATTTACGTTTCCTTAATCTTACATTGGTAAAAAAATATAGGATTTACTTAAAACCTGACCTATGACATTTTTGAGGCACGGAAAATAGTTGTCCGATCTTACATAAATTTCCGTATTTATTTTTTCATTTATTACGAATGCTAATTATCTCAAAAATTAAGTTTACAATACCTAGTTACATCCAACGGAAAACTTATTTTGTTATTTTTAAGACAAGAAGCTAACAACCTCCTAACACTTTTTGCTAAATTTCATTAACTGCTCGTAGTATGCTATACATGCTATATGAAAGTATAGATGTGAAATACATGTAACCGACAAATAATTCTTAACACCTATTTATTGTATTGACAAAGATAAAACTTTATTTGACACCAAAACAATAAAATGCATTATTGTGAACATAAAAAATGCAATGCCCCAATTTAAAAGCGGCCCTATTCGATATAATCTACTCTGACATATGCTTTAAATTGGTTTCTCCAATATATATATAAACAGTATAGTGGTGTTTTACAAACTGAAATGATATATAGACTATAATTACATGCTACTAGTTTCAAAATGTATGCCAATAATTACTCCATATGCCTTATTATCCTCGTTTCTTACACGCTTGCAATTTAAGTAGAATTTAAGCCCAAAGTTCAGGGGTAAATATTGAATAAAAACTCAAAAGCTCGCGTTCCCTTTACGCACATACACACTAACAAAATCATTCATATTAATTCCATGTGTTGCAATAAAATTTTAAAGCTTATTATGCACAGACAAAGTCCCTGAAATGTTGTCAGAAGTATTATGATTTATAGCACCCAGTACACAGCCAGGCTGGCTGGCAGGCACCGAATCAGCAGCAGCAGTAGCAGCTACAACATATCTCCTCCATGCAAAAGCCAACCACGCTCGATGATGCTCCACAATGTCTCCGATGCGCACTTCTCGCGGAGTTCGTCCATAACACAATGTAGTCATGTTGTTTGCCAAGTTGCTGTAATTTTTCAATGCATGCATATAGTATACGTATATTTTTTTTTTGTATACATATGTTGATAAACATTGTTACAATGTTATTTTTTCGACCCAACTATATACATTGCCACGCACACATGTACACAAGTGCCAACGTACACAAACGTAAACACATCTTTAGGGACTTTTTAAAAGATTTACGACACCGCATATGTCTGCAGGTCAAATCAGTACAAAACAAAATAATATAAAATAAAATATTCTTTCTTTCTCGAGATTTAATTTTTCTGCGGTTTACATTGTTTTCGCTATAGTTTTATACTGGCAACCGTCTTTTAAATTGTTTCCCTGGACCGGTATTGTTTTCAAGATTTACAAAAGGACATGTCCACTTACCGCCACGCACTTCACATGTCAGCACAATGTTATCGCCTTCAAAGAGAGGTCCAACCGCTCCGGCAACATCACGACCAGATGCGTCATATACTAAGATTTGATGAGGAGGAACTGAAATAAAGAAGCAAGAAATAATATTAACAGGGCGATTTACAAATAAAGGATATGTGTAGGGCAAGATGAAATTCGTAACATTTTTTAATGTTATGAAATTTGTTGACGATTGAGCATGACGTTGTTAATAATTAGAGAAAGTATTAATATTTTTTAAAACTAAGTAATGGGATTATAAATTGGCAGAATAGCCGCCCCAGCCTTTTTGGTATCACCCATACAAAATTACCTATTTTTAGATAATACATATGTCTGCCATAACATCCAAGCGGTAGGATATTTGAATTTTGACAGTTTAACTATCTTGTAATAGTATAAAAAAAATCGAAACAGTTGCATACAAATGACCGAAATCACCCTCATAGTTATACATTAAGGCGGCAGCGAAATGTAAGGACTGTATGAGTGTATGGATTCTTTTTGCGGAAATTTAAAAATGCCCGACCGGAATATTGTCCCACTTGATGTACAAAATACATGACGGAAATTATAGTAAGATCAGACAACTATTTCCTGTGCCCCAAAGATGTCAAACGTCAGATTCATAGTAAATCCTATGTTTATACCCTTCAGCACGTGCATGAACAGTGTGGTGGTTGTATTAATTTTGTTCTTTCATTTGTAACGCGCATAAAGAGGCGTGGTAGGTATGATCAGCATCGAAATCTGAGTCGATTTAATGGTGACCGTCTGTCTGTCTGTCCGTCCCCGCGATTCCAACCGTAGTTTAAGAAATATCGAGCTGAAATTTGGAATGCAATCTTCTATCCTCAAAGCGGAGGTTAAGTTCTAAGATGAGCCCGATGGGTCACAAACTACTTCCACCTTCCATACAAACTCCTCCTTTTTGAGATCTGTCGTTGCCATTACAGCCGTAGTTTAAGGGCATTTAACCTGAAATTTTATATGCAAGCTTCCCTGCACTAAGCGGAGGTTGAGTAGTAAGATAAGACCGATCGGCCAAAAACTACTCCCACCTCCCATACAAAATCAACCTTTTTGAGGGTGTCCGTATGTCAGTCCCCGCGAATACAGCAGTAATTTGATAGGATTCAAGCTGAAATTTTGTATGCAAGCTTTGCTGCCCTAAATGTGGTTGAGTTCTAAGATGAGCTCGATCGGCCAAAAACTACTCCCACCACCCATACAAACTCCCCCTTTCTGGGATCTGTCCCTTCGATTACAACTGTAGTTTAAGAGCAATCAAGCTGAAATTTTGTATGCAAGCTTCCCTACTCTAAGCAGAAGTGGAAATTTTGTAAGCAATCTTCCTACTCTAAGCATAGGTTGAGTATTAAGATAAGACCGATCGCTCAAAAGTGACTCTCACCTCCCATACAAACTCTCTCTTTTTGGGGTCTGTCCATGCGATTTTAGCCGTAGTTTAGGAGGTGTATAGCTGCCATTTTGTACGCAAGATTTTATCCTCTAAGCGGAGGCTTCTTTCTAAGATGAGTAAGGTTGGTCAAAAACTTCTTCCACCACCCATACAAATTCCCCCTTTTTTGGGGTATCCGCCTAACAGCCCCCGCGATTACCGCCGTAGATATGGAAATAACGAGCTGAAATTTGATACGCAAGCTTTTATCCTATGATAGCAGCTTACGTTGTAAGATGAGCAAGATCTGACGAATACTTTTCCCACCTTCCATACAAACTCCCCCTTTTTTGGGGGTGTCCGTCTGTATGTCCCTGTAGTTTATGAGCTTTCGGGCTGAAATTTGATACGCAAGCTTCTGTTCTCTAAGCGAAACATTTCAAAAAAAAAATTATTGACAAAAAATAGATGTGTGAAGCTCAAAGTAACGTACACCTCTCACTAACTCCCCTGTTTTGTGGTACAAAATTTAATAAAATAAATTTGTAGTGCAAATAACCAGTTTTATCACAATTTTTACAAATGGTAAAGGGTAACCGAGATTCGGGATAGCCAAAGATAATCACCTTGCTAGTTTTTACTAATTTTTGATTAAACAATTTTAATTTTATTTCACAAATATGCAGTATTCAAATATGGGCATTTGTGGGCGGCGTGTCGCCACTTTTTGCCAACTTGGTCTCGAATAGCCCGGTTATATCTCTTCTATACTATGAAATTTTCAGGACGATAAAACTATTATTAGGGCTGTTATAGCGGTTTTTTTAAATGGGGCGTGTCACAGCCCACTTCACCCTGGCTGTAATTCATACTGTACTAACAAGACATACCAAATGTAAGCTCTATACCTCTTATAGTTCATGAGATACAGCCTTTTAAAATTGAAAGTTTTTCACCACGCCCAGCCCGCCCATTTTTTGTTGGATCTCGAACTTTGCTACCAAATGGCATTTGAATAAGTAGTCCTCCAGATATTGCGGTTTGAAAAATAGGGTGCAATGCGCGGGGCAACGCTGGATGTATCAAAAAATTCAAGTACCTCAAGGCTTAAGCAAAATCGGACAACGATTTTGATCAAATTTTGACTATAGCCGAAAATCCAAAGTTAAATTTTTGCTGCCACCCTATTATACATGCATCTTTTTCGTAAGTCCACCGTATTACCAAAGCCAACCATTATGGTAAATTTATTGTTTTTCACCCATCCACATTAAAGTAGCTATATAAGAACTGATTTCAACTTCAAAATTCATTTGCTTCCGCACTTAACAAAGTATAATTTTACGAATCTTTTCTTGTCTTGATTGTGTTTACTTAACTAATACTATTTTTTATCATTTATACTTACCAATAACCGTTAAATTTATTCTATGATTACGTGTAGGAGAATTTTGGAAGTCCACGCGACATCTATACACTCCTTCATCATCCAGTTGTATATTGTCAACTTGTAATTTGGCAGGTTGTTTGGTAGTAACAAAGTAGGCTCGCGGTCCAAACGAATTCGTATCTGACCAGTACAAAGCCTTTTCAAAAGGTCTCCCCCGAACATCAAAACTGTAAGTAAAAGAATTAACAGTAAAACATTAAATCATTTGGTTTTGTAAGCGACAGTATAAAAAGCAAACAAAAAAATCAACGTAACAATAAATAAGTTGTTTAATTACATAAACTCGCTCCCTCTACCCTAAAGCGAGTGCGAGAGAGTATTAACCACAATCCACATTTGCTGTCAGAATACTTGTCAACGTATGTACTTTTGTTCTTGTTTTATAATTTTCGAATTGATATTTTTATGTGTATGTTTTATTGTTCAGCGTAACATTATGCAGTTTTCATTATTCGCCTTTTGTTGTTGTGTGTTTTTTTCACTCTTTTTTTTGTGTGTTTCACAACAAAACATCATTTACATCCTGTTCAGTTTGTGTATTAAACTGTTACAGTTGACTTGAGTGACAAGTGAAAAGTGAATTAAATTATTTCATTTTTTGACATGAAAGAGTTGAAATTTATGTGCGCGCTCTTATATTGTGCATAACGACTAACAAAAAGGAGGAAGGCCTTGCACGAGGCCTTCTTAGCCGGAAGGTATACATGTGACACATTGCAGTTTCATTTTTAATTAATACATCATGACAGTCGAGAGGAAGGGATGACGTTTTCATTATGCCATAGCAGATGAGATGTTAAGATATGAAAGGATTTAAAAAGGCTATTCACAAACATGGGGCTCCAGAGTAAATGTAATACGACTTAATTGTGGATATTATGTAAAAATTTTTATAAAAATTAAACTAGATTATAACGTGTCGGTCTGTATCCTTTTAAAGCAAAATGTTCTTGGTTTTTGAAGGACTTTAACCCTAGAAACAAATATTTGTAAATTTTAGGGGTAGAAACTGCTTTAAATGAGGACATCATTACAAAATGATGTTGTACGTCAGCGACACCTATAGGACAAATGTAGTACTTGTCGATACCTATACAGAGATGTCTTCTATGTTACGATTGAGTCACAAACAATAATGCAGCAATAAAAAAAATTCTATTTTCCCTCGGCCTTGGAATTTTTTTTTCGAGACCCGTTCTAGTGCAGATATAATACAATATTGCTAAAGGTATTATTATTTGTCGTACTACATTATTTTACATAAAACACTTGTTATTGTGTCTTGATTTATAATAATTTGCTAGTCTATCTATTCGTTTGGCAGATGTTGTCGATAAATGTCTCGACGTCATTACCGCTACATAGTAGATGTAATAAACAACACGGTAGACCGTGTATTACAGCTGCAGTATAGAATCGCTATTGACAGAAAATTTTCTGTAAAGAATATGCTTTTTGTTTCGATATGACACCAAATATCAGGCAGGAAAATAAAACCTATTTTTATATCGGGACAGACCCATGCCGCAATATATGTTATAAATCACTAACAAATGGAGCTCATAAAATCACAAACTTAGTTTTGCTGCTGACATAAAACCTGAACTAAAATATAGTTTAAACACTATAAATTCCTAACGCGATACTTTGAATACTTAATCAACTTTCAGACTTCTTTGTTTTAGAATCGGTGTAATTAAAAATATTACCATAATATTACCATGTGAAATTATTGACCTTTGTTGAGAAAGCAAATATTGCTTACGATACGTAAATAAGACGATACGTCTTATATTCAGACGAAGAAGGCCTTCTTCGGGAATGCCTTTTCAAATATTTATACTTTCGCCAAACAACACTCACTTTTCATGTGAATGAGTTTAATGTATATAAGTAGGTATTTTTTTTTTAGCATTGTTATTTACATTATGTTGGAAATTGTAAAAATAACTCATGCGTAACCTTAAGTAGAATTATTATGATTGACATATTGTTTTGTAGCAGCATTTTTACACATTTTATCTTTACACACAATAGTATATACACAGTATATATAAGAAATGAATTTGCATTAAATCAATTGCTATAATTTATTTAAGTACAATTTATAAAATTGCAATATTTATAGCAAAACTATTCGGAAAACGGATAATCTGCTATTGGGGCTTTTTTGCTCTTAATTTCTTTATGTCATGTACATATGCGCTGTGTACAATTAAAATTTATGTGAAATGAAAAAAAAATTAAAACGCCAAATTAAATTATACTCTTTGACAATTTCATTTTTATTACTTCATCTATTTGTGTCGTTTTCCAACATCTTTTTCTGACATGTCAGGTAATGAAGACTTTTTGTTTGCATTTGTATTTTGTGGTATGTGCAATTGCAAAACTAAGGTAATATAGTTAATTAATTAATTAATATTGATAAATTCGGCAATACCAAAAAATACAATAATAGTAAGTGACGCAGACGATAACTTCACTGTTGGAATTCACATTTCGAGAAAATAAGAATGGGGATGCAGTCGGCAAATTAGAAATCGTTGTCAAGGTAAGGTGGTAACCATATATTGCTTTCTAGTCTTCAAATTCTAAACTTCAACTTCATGTTGAAGCCCGAAAATTCTAACAGATGGTAAAAGTTAAGGATTGCGTCTCCTATAAGTATCGTAACAGATACGCAGGGTATGCTGCATATATGAAGAGAGCACTTGCACCAATTATTTGCTTAGATTGCCCGCCATCAAGCCAAACCGAGGTAAGAAGAGCGATATCGCGGTTGAATAGTAATAAAGCTGCCGGTGCCGATGGTCTTCCGGCCGGGCTCTTCAAGTTCAGCGACGAAGCGCTGATAACGAGCATGCACTAGGTTCTAAGCACAGTTTGGTTTTACGAGTGCAAGCCCGATGATTGGAGTCAAAGAGTATTATGTTGAGCGCTGGAAAGGTGATCAAAGTTGTGTCCTCCAACTATCGTGGAATTAGCCTTTTTCTCATAGCATATGTTATACGATCCTGTCGAAAGACTAAAGCCACTGATATCCACTGACATCATTGTAGATTTAGACGTGGTGAATTGGCTGTTGAAAAGATATTCACATGGCTGCAAGTACTTGAAATAACGCGAGAGAAACAGATCAACAAGTGCCATCTGTTCGTCAACTTTAAAGCTGCCTTCTACAGCCCGTTACAGTTAACTGAGTTTGGTATTCATGCGAAGCTGATACACCTTTCCGAAATGACGCTGACTGACACAAAGTCTGCAGTGAAGATTGGCAAGGACCATACTGAGCAATGAAATCCGAACGTATTATGAGACTGGTGGCAATCATGATAACAGGGGTAATTAGAACTACTCCAACTAAGGCACTGTTTACGATCCTAAACTGGTTACCCCCGGACATTGAGGCGAGCAAAATAGCAGCGAACACCTCAATGCTATTAGACGTCACAAAATCATGGATGCACAGGAACTATGGTCATACCAAAATTCTGGACCTAATCAATGTGAGCTGTCACACGGATTAAACCATACCAGTACCTGTCTTCGATCCGGGATTTATAATGCCCGAAACTTTGGAGATAATGTCATCCTAATTTTAACGGACAATTCGAAATTAATGGAAAAAGCCGGCTGTGGAATCTTTTCCGAGGAGTTGAATTTGCAATCTATCAATCAGACTGCCGGATCACTGTAGCATAGTTCATGCCGAAAAAGCGGCCATTACAATAGCCGTAGATAAAATTCAATCGTGGGATATTGGGCGGCAATAATCATATTCTTACTAATAGTTAAGCGGCTATCAGTTCGCTGGAGAAAGTGTACACCACTTCAAGAAATGTTCGAGAATGCCGGCCGTCTCTTGAGGAGATAGTGAAACATTCGACGGTTACCTTTACATGGGTTCCAGGACATAAAGACATATATGAAAACCAAAGAGACGATACATTGGCAAGGGCCGCCAAAACCACAACCGCCACTACTCATTGATAAGGAGAGATGGGTGAGAGAACCCACTTGCACGGCGACCAAACAAATTTGACCTACAAAGGACACGATTTGTGCTGAACCTGTCCAGAGTCCACCTGAGGAACATCGTAGGAGTAATAACCGGTCAATGGCCGGTTGATAAACACCTTAAGAGGTTGAAACTACCCTACATCGATTTTTGTAGAAGCTGCTGATGAGGAAGAAGAGGGGACCACGGAGCATCTTCTCTGTCCTGCTTTTAGTGACCTTACATATGAAATGCTTAGTCATCGGAAACTTCTGGACAATACCTGACTATCAGTAGGCGCTCCGCGAAACATTCATCCCTTCATCGGAGCAACAAAATGGCTTGATAGCGACGTTGACTGAACAGAATAAACGAGAGGTACGATATGAACAAAAGCCATATGTTACATACGAATATAAAAAAAATAATGTCAGCCTTAAAATCGGACAAGAATCCTGCTTGCTAATGGGTGCCATTACGATCAAAGAAAGCGATTTAATGACAGAGCCTGCTCTCGATGGATGAAAATCCTAATATACCAGGTACTGGTACGTGTTTTGATATATAACGCAGATTACTGTGTAATGAAACAAATATAAAAATCGGTTCTGGCTGTATTCGAGAGGAACTTACTCCATAAAATATATGGACAACGGGGGCAGCGAAATGTTTGTACGATAAAAATACATGACGGAAATTTGAGTAAGATCCGACAACTATTTCCCATGCGCTTAATAGGTCAAAGGTCAGGTTTTTAGTAAATCCTATATTTTTTTACCAATGTTCGATTAAGAATTGTATTTTTTTCTCGTAAATATGTAATGGTCCAATATTGCCATGTGTCGGCGGAGCGTCTGCTCTTTTTGCTAACTAATTTCCAAAATAGTCTGGTTATATTTCTACTATACTGTGAAATTTTCAGGGCGGTCAGTTTTTATTATTCTGCTATAACGGTTTCTTTTAAATGGGGTTATATCTCTTCCATACCGTGAAATTTTCAGGACGATCAAACTATTATTATGGCTGTTATAACTGATTCTTCCAACCAGGCTGTAATTCATACAGTACCAACAATACGTACATATCATCTTTATACCTCTTATGGTTCATGAGATACAGCCGTTTAAAGTTTCAAGTTTAAAGTTTAAAGATCCCGCCCATTTTTTGTTGGATCACGAACTTTGCTGCCAAATGCATCCACACTAATTTTCAAGGCAATTAGAGAAACAGTCCTCCAGATATTGCGGTTTTAAAGTAGGGTACAATGGTCGGGGCCACGCCCTCTTAATGTATTAAAATTTAAGTACCCTCTTTTCACAACCGACCTCACAGCTACATTTTGTTAAAATGTCAAAAAGATCGGTCTAGGCGATTTCGAGTCTATACGGTACTAAAAAATTCACATAGACACAACACAAACTCATTTTAATATATATAGATTTGACCTTTTACCTCTTTGGGAACGGCTTTAAGATGTCCGACTTTGCTCAACTTTTGACCATAGCTATTTTATAACAACTGACACAATATTCCGCTCGAACATTACCGAAAATCCAAAGTTGAAATTTCGCTGCCACCCTAATATAAAACTATCATCGTTGACGGAGAGTATCGATAAATCTTCCACTTAACTATTAAACAGAAAAAGCGCTAACCCGTTTGCTATGATGGACAAAATATCAAAATATACTTCTGTTTCTTTGCCGCTATTCTCGTGAATCATTTTATTAACAGGATCATACTAGAAAAGTATCCGTATGTAATTCCCATCCATATTTGTTTTTTTGGAAGTGTGACTATGTACTTCCACAGCACAAACTTACCTATCCCAATTTCGAACAACATAACCCTCCCTTCCATATACATGTTAAAGCCCTATATACAAAAGTTTAATCATTACACTGTTAAAAAAATGTTTTCTTACTTTTTCTACTACAATTTAAAAAGTTCAAAATATTTATCAACAACTATTTAGCGTTATCTCATCATCGCCTTCGCCGGTTTTCCCGTCGATGATAAACGAGTGGAGACAAGCAAAAAAAAAAACAGTTCCAACAGGCAATGTCGATAACATTTTCTTTAGTCATTCTTTATTTTCTTAGCAATTCAACAGCCAAACACAATTGTGTGGTTGAGCGTCTAAGTGTTGTATTTTTCTGTTTTTTTTTTTCATGAGAAATTCTTGCTAATTAACAATAAACCACAACCGCTATGTTATCCTAAGCAAAAGAACGAAAGAATAAAAGATGAAAAACGAAGGAAACTAAAGACGCGGAAATGTAGTGCCACCTCGCTATTTGACACAACGACCGAGGCAGCGCGACAAGAACGACAAATACAAAACTTAATTGCCGACATTTATCACAAGCAAGCGCAAAATGATCTTGGCCCCTAAGAAAGAGGAGTAATACGTTGAATGGAAATGTAGCAAACAATCTTTTTAACTAACAAACAATGTCTTCTCAAATTAATGCCACATAGAGGTGATTCCCATAATACCGTACAAATTTCATACAAAGACTAGGACCGCAAGACCAATGGTTCGTCTTCGTCGTCGTTGTCGTCGCGGTCGTCCTTATGGGAGGAACGATGTTGATGTTGATAGCAGACGACAGGAGACATTTACAAAATACAGCCATCATATCATCAGTACACTACACTCCAACTGTGCACTATTCCAGCTGCTTCACTTTGTCTCACTGAGTTTGTGTGGATGTGGTGTTGGTTTAGTGCAAACGCCACAAACCACAAATGGCGACATTTTTACATTTGTGATAAGCATAAGAAATATATGCACACAGGATATAAATTGTGTCAGCGGCAACAATAAAATCACGCGCTCTTTGAACACCAAGAAAAAAAAAACGCAAAGGTTCTTAAGAAAGACAACGACGTTAAGGGCAGCAAAAAAAGCAAGCCAGTTTCGACATAGAAGATGTATATAAACATATAATATACAAGTTTATATAAATGTGTGTATATTTCAACAATGTTAGTTATCACGAAGACGGTCTTAGAATAAATGAACCAAACCAAACCCGAGTCACAAATGCAAACAATGAAAGACAGCGTTGATAATGATGATGATGACGCTGACGATGATGACAACGACGACCATCAGGACAATGACAATCTCTGCTTGATATAAAGATACGAAAATCAGCCAAAGGGGGCGCCGTAATATGAACGCCTCTGCAGACAACTACACTGTTTCAAACAATACACTATTAAAAGACTTTGTTAAGACTATGCTAAAACTAGTACAGAAATTTCAGCCACGTGGACTGACTGGTATTCTTTAACTCAAGAGTTATTGAAATTAGCCGATTTAGAAATGAAATTATTTATGTGTTGTTACTTGAGTGCGTAAACTGTTGAAGATTGGACCACCGGTCAAAAGACCAGAGGTTAAAAGACAGTAAAAAAGGCTCCAGCAACTGCTGATTTCAGAAGGCAGCGCACGTGAAGTTATCACGCCAATTGTCGACGACGGCTTAGATTGCCCACCACCAAGTCAAGCCGAGGTAAGAAGAGCAATATCGCGGCTGAAAAACAACAAAGCAGCCGGTGCCGACGGTCTGCCCGCAGAGCTCTTCAAGTCCGGTGGCGAGGAGCTGATAACGAGCATGCACCAGCTCCTGCGCACGGTTTGGCTTTAAGAGTGCATGCCCGACGATTGGAATATAAGCGTATTATGTCCTGTATTGAAAAAAGGTGATCCAAGTGTGTGCCCCAACTACCGCGGGATCAGCCTTTTACCCATCGCATATAAGGTCCTGTCGAGTGTGCTATGTGAAAGACTAAAGCCAGTGTTATCCAACCTGATCAGGCCTTATCAGTGTGGCTTTAGTCCTAGTAAATCAACAATTGTCCATATATTCACACTACGGCAATTTCTGGAAAAGACCCAAGAGAAACAGATCGACACGTACCATTTTTTCGTCGACTATAAAGCTGCCTTCGACAGACCGATAATGCAGAAATAGCTCGAAGCCATCGCTCAGTTGGTATTTCAGAGAAGCTGATACGCCTTTGCGGAATGACGCTGACTGACACGAAGTCTTCAGTGAAGATTGGCAAGGATCTTACGGAGCCATTCTATACCAGACGAGGCCTAAAACAAGGCGACGGCCTATCGTGCGATCTCTTCAACATTGTGATGGAGATGATAATGAGAAAAGCTGCAGTAAACACGAGTGGCACTATATTCAACAAAAGCCACATGCTACCCGCGTGCGCTGATTCCGTAGACATCATCGGTCGAAAACCGCGGGATGTAACTGCAGCCTTCCAAGGTATACAGAAGGAATCAGCGAAAATGGGCCTAACGGTGAACGAGGACAAAACGAAGATATTAGTTTCAACGAACAAAGAATCTACTCGTTTGGGAAACTGCGTGAACGTTGACAACTATAATTTCGAGGTGGTTGATAATTTTGTCTACCTAGGCTCCGCCATCAACAAAGCAAATAATGTCAGCCTAGAAATCCGGAGAAGAATCCTGCTTGCAAATAAATTCTACTACGGACTAAGCAAGCGATTAAATGACAGAGCCCTCTCTCGACGAACAGAACTCCAGCTATACCAGATACTGGTTCTACCTGTCTTAATGTATGGCTCAGAATCCTGGGTTGTGACACAAGCGGATGAATCGGTTCTGGCGGTATTCGAGAGAAAAATAATCCGTTAACGGAGAGACTCGGCGTCGTATGAATCATGAGCTGTACACTGACATTGACGTGGTCAAACGCATTAAGGTGCAACGGTTGCGTTGGCTAGGTCATGTTGTACGCATGGACGAAAATGCTCCAGCTCAAAAAGTCTTCGACAATGAACTCGATGGACGGCGCAGAAGAGGGCGACCAAAACTCCGTTGGAAAGACCAGGTTACTGAGAACCTTACAGAACTCGGTGTGACTAACTAGAGAAGAAGCGCAGAAGATCGAGGCGCTTATAATATTTTTCTACGTGCGGTATATAATCCACTAGGATTGCATAGAAGTACCAGCTAAGTAAGTAAGTAAGTAAGAAGAGTTAAGTCACCACGCGCACTGACTTTCATGTGTATACTTTCTATACTCATTTCGTTAATGCATTTGTAACGCCCATAAGGAGGCGTGGTAGGTATGACAAAATATATATATATATATATAAAATATCAACGTAGAGTTCTGAGTTGATTTAAGGATGTGCGTCTGTCTTGTATCCGTATTTTAAGAGATATCAGAATATAAAAGAGATATTAGAAGACATAGAGTTTGCAATTCAAGATTCTATTCTCTCAGCGGTTAAGTTCTAAGATTAGCAAATACTCCCATCTCACACACAAACTCGTCCTTTTTGGGGTCTCTCCTTGCGATTACAGCCGTAGTTATCAGCTATCGAGTTGAAATTATATACGCAAGCTTTTATTCTCCAAGCGGAGGTCAAGTTCTAAGATGATCAATATACCACCTGCCATATAAACTCAATCCTTTTGGGTGTCCTTCTATCCGTCCCTGCGATTACAGCCGTATTTTACGAAATATATAGCTGACTTTTGATGTACAAGATTGTATCCTGTAAGGGTAGGGCAAATTCCACAATGACCAAAAATTTATGAATGACCAAAACTACTTCCACACAAACTGTACCTCTTTGGGGGACTGTCTGTCCCCATATTACAAGTTCTAAGATGAGCAAAATTGGACAAAAACTGCTTCCACCTTCCACACAAACTCTCCTTTTTTGGGGGTGTCCTTCTGTCTGTCCCCCGGAATACAGCCGTAGTTTAAGGTTATCGGTCTGAAATTTATTATGCATGCTTCTGTAGTCTAAAAGTAGGTTAAGTAAGCAAGATCAGACAACTCGATTTCTAAAGTGGGCGGAATGATGTATTTATATGGGAGTTACCAGAAGGGGCGGGGCCATGTAGCCCATAAGCAATACCATAAGTAGTTTTAGAGAAATATTAACTCTTGCATAATTTCAAAACATTTGGTTGCATATTTCGAAAGTTATCGTGCATACCAGCCAGACAGACAGACAGACAGACAGACATGGCTCAAACGACTTAAAAAGTCATGAATCGAAATTGGTTGAAAGAAACCTAGGGTCTTAAGTGACCCCTTCTATATGTTACACTCTGGCTAAGATTAACGTCCATAAAAACTTTTTGTTTGTTTTCTTCTAAATTAAAAAGAGCAATGAATCATGATGACCCGATCTCACTTACCGTATTGCTATTTCTAGACGATTTTTTTTGCTACTCGGATTTTTTCTCTTATCTCACATTTGTAGTATTAAATTACTCTCTTCTTTAGTATGTTACATGGAATAGTTAATTAAAATAACAATAATAGCCATTAGCAATATTTTGTTTTTATATTCGACGTTTGTAAAACATATTTCGTTGTATGAACAAACCACCCTGGATACATCTCGCTTGCAGACCTTGAGTATATGTCGGCATTTTCAATTTACTTCAATATAAGTTCACAACAAATGTCAATTATGTCAAATTAAATTTCCTTCAATATTATAAATTTTTCAATAAATACCTATCTGGGTGGCCTTTCATATTCCTCTGCCTATACATATAACAACTTCCTTTATGAATACTTAATCCCACATTGTATTCCAGGAAACAGTTTAGCTGAACTTGAGAAGGAAACGGAAAATTTTATAAAGAAATGTATAGTCATCCCATACATTGTACTATGCTGACATTAGCGTCGTACAACAATAAAGTGCTTACAAAAATATCGTGACAAGTTTTTTTCTTTGCATCTTCACTTAAACGCTTCAAACGCAAAATTCAAAAGAGGAAAAACACCATTGTCGGGCCGGAGGAAGACCTAATACGGAAGAAATTACTTGTGAAGAAGGAATCGTTCCTTTAGCGATTGCATACAGAACGACAGTGGCAAATCGAGAAATACATTAAAAAGTGGGAAGGTCACGTGACGCGAGAAATATTCAGACATAGACAATAGAGGAAAGAGGCCCAGTATTTGGCGTTGGTTTCATTTTGCTCTCTTTGAAGCCACTTTAATGCATTGAAGTTGAAGATTATTTGCTATTATTCGCTCATTAATAATTCTTATCAGTTTGTAATATTTTTTGTGTGTTTTCCTTCGTTGCCATTGTGAACATATAATAAAGTGAGACTACAAAAAAAAAAACTCAGTGACGGAAAAAATATGGTAGTTGGCTGGGGGGGGGGGTGGAAACAAATGTTTGGCAAATATTGTAAATGTTATGGGGGTTAAGATTTTTCAAGGGGTGTGGGGAGGTGTTGTAGAGCCATAGCCAGTACCATGGACAACCCCCAGCTGAGGGTAAAATTAATATTATTTTCAACATCTTTTTTTTTCTCCAAGGTTTTCTGTGTAATGGTCGACAATGATGTTTTTTTTTTCTTAAAAATTCTCTGGTTGCTTTACATTTTCTTTGTGTGTATGTATTTTAATGGCATTTTTGGTGTGGGGAAAAGATTCCCGGGGATATTTCCTACTGTTAACGTTGATGTACATGGCTGTGTTTAGTAAATTTTCAATGTCTCGTCGTTGTCAAATGTTTATTTAAAAAGTTTATTAATATTTGCGTGAGGTAGGCCTTTAGGTGGGTCCTCCAAGTTTAGCGACAGTAGCTGATAGTCGCTTCTTTCGTTTTTTGTAAATATCAAGCTGTTAAATTGAATGTTATGTTTAAAGTTATACAACGGATTTAAATGAATATTACAAATATGATATGATTATAGTGAAATATGCAGTAATCTCATTACGAAATGACTGCACTTATAAAATTGTTAATTTTGTTAACAGTAACAATATTATTTAGCTGTATAAAGGATGACACTGGTTTTGTAACACATTTAGGGGAAAATAAGTACGTCTGAAAAATAAATATGTTGCGGCATAAGATGCTTTAAAATGCATGCATATAAAACTTTGAGTAGTAATGTTTTAGAACCAAAAAATTATAATTGAAGCATAGAAGTAGAAGTAGCAGTAATGGTAGCAAACACATTTTGATAATCACTTACAACGTTCATCTACTGACTAACACGTTTTTCTATAATTCTCTACTTAAATGATGTTCATTTAAGGATAATAAGCATATATCCATAATAATGTTCAATATATAAGTAACAGAATTGACGATCCCCATTAAGATCTTCTTTGAAACATAACAACGTGTATAAATTCGGGTAATTTTCTGTTTGTTATTCGCAATCTGCAACAAATAAAATCCGGTTTTGTATAAAATGGATTTTGAAAGTTATTCTATGCTATGCTTCAATTGTTGGATAAACAATTTAATTGAGACACGGCTCAGTTAATACAATATGCCAAATGCACCTTTTATGAAAATCAGTTGAAGTTTTATGCCCATAGTTATTGGTTTATGGACTGTTTTTAATGTGTGAACTAGTTTTAACACAACAATTCCAAATAAAATATATTGCATGACAAAAACTAATATCATCGATTTATTAATGTAATGAACATTGCATTAAAAAATCAAACAAAATGTGTAAATTACCAATATTAAAAAATTAAGTTCATAACTGAACATTTGAAGTTTTAAAACATTGATATTTTTTTACTTTTGATACTAACTACTCGTCGCGGTATTCTTTTTCTTTTTAGAATTCCTTGGATTATCATGCCCATTGAACAAGTTTGGTTCAACAGTTGGATAACAATGGTAATTATAAAGATTTGACTTGTATATATTATCGATTTAGGAATTTTAATAATCACACTGTGGTAGTCGAAAAACATTGCTTGACCGGACTCAACGGTTTTACCTTATTTAGGACACGAGGAATGAACTGTGCCATTAGTTTTCCAGTTATCATGATCCTTTATAGACATTTTTTGTTGGTTTTTTTAATTTGTCGTGTGTAGTGTTTTAAGAGTTTAAATAGATTTCCGACAAGCTATAGTTGTTTTTTTTGGTTAAGCTTGACTTATTAATAACAACTATGTACATGATGGTCTATCCGAAAATCAATTTTAGCTCATAACCTACCCATCATTAAAAATATTTTATCATGTGCCCTCTACACATTATTTTTTTTTTTTAAATATAAATATTTGTATGAACCCTATAAACCATATATTCGCATTTTATTCGAGAACGATATTCGCCCATGATTCGGGAGTGAAATCGCGAGCGGGAAGAAAATCCACCTTCGTTACCGAATCGTAAAGGCAATTCTTTTACGATTTGGAAAAAACCTGTTATGGTTTTGAAATATATTAAACTTTTTGTATTCATCTGTTATCACACGTAGTTAACGTTTTTAAAATTAAAGCTATAGAAGATCTCTATAGCAAATTACATTTTAAAAAGCTTTTGCCCTGCATGCGAAGAATGAACAAAAAGATTGTTATGAATTTACGAATTACTTATCTAAATGAAATAATCTCATTTTTGTCGCTTCAACGATTGACAAAAAAATCGCTTTTATGATACGTTAACGAATATTTACTAGGGATTCGATAATATTATAATTTTCAAATGTTTTTTTAGAATTCTATTGCATTTTTATCGGTTTTACGATTAGTAAACGAATCGCTTTTACGTCGTTTTCGAATTTGTTTTAGAATCGCTTTTAACGAATCATTTTAGCAAATTGCCAACCAATCGTTAGCGAATCACCCCTCGCCACATGGTATCTCGTACTGGTACTGAAACATTTGACACATATCTTTTGGTAAATCCTATACCTTAAAATCACACCTATAGCTCTATATATGTGACCTGGACTGTGAAAAAGGGGCTTAAGTACAAGCTTCTTATCCGGGGTTTTTGGGGGCCTTAGACTACAAATCCGGAGTTAGCTTTTGAAAATTCAAAATGGCGGATCCAATATGGCTGACAAGATAATTTAAAACTTATCGAATGTGCTTAAAACTGGCTACTCGTAGGTTTTCGGGGCCGCTGATTTCAAATCTAGTATCAGATTTTTAAATATTCAAAATAGCAGATCCGATATGGCCTACAGTTTTAAGCAAATCCGGTAGGTTATTATTTGTTTTTTAATTTTAAAAAACCAAAACCGAATTCGTATTCAGCGACCCCAAAAATCCCTGAGCATGGAGTTTCAAGTGATTTCACTCATTTTTTTCCTTTTCTAGATTTTTAAAAACACACATATTTTATTTTTGCAGAAGTATTCATCTTTAGCTTAAGTTTTAATATACTTTTTGACAAGTCATGATTTTATGGTTTCCCCCACGTGATGGAGCTTCTCAAAATCTATCAATACAGGCCACATATATCATTTGATACGATCCAAAATTTTAAACATTGAAGGATACAGTTAAGACTCTAGGTTTCTATGAACCAGATTCCACTCATTACTTTTTTAGGTCGTTTGATACATGTCCGTCTGTCTGTCTGTCCGGTTTGTACGCAAGATAACATCCGAGAGACACAACCAATTGTTTTTACACTTTACATGGGTTCAAAATTTTCCCAAAACTTCTTACGAGATTGTATATGAGCTACATGGCCACGCCCTCGCATATACCTCATCTGGTACCTCGCATACAAAAATGTAACATTCCGCCCCAGTTTAGAAACCGAGGATTAATAGCAATACACACAACGCGATTGAGCCTAAATTCAATATTTAGTAAAGCTATAACAGAATACATTTTTGGAACAAAAACTGAAAGTCTAGCCACATCCCTTTTAGTACCTCCCATATAAATGTAACACCCCACCCATTTCAGAAGTCATGTGATAATATCAATACTAATACGGGACCATTTATTAGGTTAAATCAGTTTAGACGACTGAAACTTTCTTATTCGTTTTTGTAAGTATTTTGATTCTGGAATGAATACGGACCTCAGAAAATCGAAACCTTTGACCGAATTCACCCTTAGTTCAACACACACACATATTTTTTTAGTTAGTTGACTGAATTCAGTCATATTTTGACTCAGGAATGAATATTGACTATATCGGCCGACCTTTTCTGGATTCTACCATACAAAATGATCTGTTTTTATAAAATTAATAGTTCTGTCATAGCCTCCAAACGGACAATTCTAAATTTGGGTAGTTAATTAATATAACAATAGTTGGAATGTAAGCGTATTATGTCCTGTGCTGAGAAAAGGTGGTCCAAGTGTGTGCTCCAACCGCGGGATTACCCTTTTACCCATCGCACATAAGGTCCTGTCGAGTGTACTATCTGAAAGACTAAAGCCAGTGTTATCCAACCTGATCGGGCCTTATCAGTGTGGCTTTAGACCTGGAAAATCAACAACTGACCAGATTTTCACACTTCGGCAAATCCTGGAAAAGACCCAAGAGAAACAGATCGACACTTACCATCTTTTTGTCGACTATAAAGCTGCCTTCGACAGCCCGATACGGCAGAAATTACTTGAAGCCATGGCTGAGTTTGGTATTCCAGCGAAGCTGATACGTCTTTGCGGAATGACGCTGACTGACACGAGGTCTTCAGTGAAGATTGGCAAGGACCTTACGGAGCCATTCTATACCAGACGAGGCCTAAAACAAGGCGACGGCCTATCGTGCGATCTCTTCAACATTGTGATGGAGATGATAATGAGAAAAGCTCCAATAAACACGAGTGGCACCATATTCAACAAAATCCACATGCTACTCGCGTACGCTGATGACGTAGACATCATCGGTCGAAAACTGCGGGATGTGACTGCAGCCTTCTCAGGTATACAAAAGCAATCAGCGAAAATGGGCCTAACGGTGAACGAGGACAAAACGAGGTATTAGTTTCAACGAACAAAGAATCTACTCGTTTGGGAAACTGCGTGAACGTTGACAACTATAATTTCGAGGTGGTAGATAATTTTGTCTACCAAGGCTCCGCCATTAACAAAGCAAATAATGTCAGCCTAGAAATCCGGAGAAGAATCCTGCTTGCAAATAAATGCTACTACGGACTAAGCAAGCGATTCAATGACAGAGCCCTCTCTCGACGAACAAAACTTCAGCTATACCAGATACTGGTTCTACCTGTCTTAATGTATGGGTCAGAATCCTGGGTTATGACACAAGCGGATGAATCGGTTCTGGCAATATTCGAGAGAAAAATACTCCGTAAAATATATGGGCCCATCATCGTTAACTAAGAGTATCGGCGTCTTATGAATCATGAGCTGTACGAGCTGTACACTGACATTGACGTGGTCAAACGCATTAAGGTGCAACGGTTGCGTTGGCTAGGTCATGTTGTACGCATGGACGAAAATGCTTCAGCTCGAAAAGTCTTCGACAATGAACTCGATGGACGGCGCAGAAGAGGGCAACCAAAACTCCGTTGGAAAGACCAGGTTACTGAGAACCTTACAGAACTCGGTGTGACTAAATGGAGAAGAAGCGCAGAAGATCGAGGCGCTTATAATATTATTCTACGTGCGGTATATAATCCACTGGGATTGCATAGAAGTACCAGCTAAGTAAGTAAGTAAGTAAGTATAGTAGGTAAGACCTCAGAAACCCAATACATTCGACAAACCCACAGCTGGTACCTTTCATACAAATGATCAAAATCAACCCCATAGTTCTACATGCTTATTATTTTGTTATTACACTAAATTTAGTCAAATTTTGCAAAATGTAATAGTTTACTGAACGTTGACTTTTGAATTTAAATCGGAAACGTTGTGGTGGCCTTACTACTAGGGATCTCTTGTACACATTAGTCAATTTTTCGAATATAAATATTTCTTTTTAAGTTTCTATAATATCATTTCTAATGCTAAAATTAGTCTACTTTTAATGTAAGTGGTATTTGAAGTTACGAAATCATTTAGCCATAAGTAAAGATTTTTTGGGTTTAAGGGTATACATATTTATGTACTTGACCGGAACTACATCAAGCACTAGTTCAATCCCAAAGTTCCTCAATATTTTTCCATTCTATAAAAGGGTGGAATACAAAAGTAATTTTATTTAAAAATTGGTTAGTTCCATAATTCGGGACTTAAACAATATAATACATAGGGTGGCGGTATTTACCAGTCAGTAGACCAGACTAAAATTTCTGTCTGGTTATCTCAGAAGTCAACTTATGTAGATCGGTTTAGTAATATGTACTACGAAAATATACACATATTCTTGTAACTATTCAATCGACAACGTTAAACTTTCCGCAATTGTCTAACATTTCTCTTTTTGCACTTAAGCCAATAACAAATGAAAAACGCTGTTATAAGTGTGTATAAGATCTAACTAATTGTTTGAAATAAAACAATGAAAATGAATTTGCCAAGGCAATAAAAAATTTGAAACTAAATTGAGTGAGCAAACTCTTCGAGGAAACTGCGTCAAACTTGCTGCGCCAATGTATTCGAGTGTACTCAAATGTTATTGTTCACAAGACTTACAGAAAATTTTACAGCGATTTTGAGTTTTTATTGTTTGCCACAGCGAGAGAGAGAGAGGGAGAGTAGTATCTTTAACGATTGTTTCGCAATTCGCATCTTCTATTGTTTTGCTTACATTGCTGGTTGTTTTTTGTTGCGTTGTGTTGCGTTGCCTCAATAAGCAAACTTAACATTATTGTTCCCCTAGGCTGAACAAGGATAATGAAAATAAAGTTATTTTTGTTTTAAAGTATTCTCCTCCAGAGAGCTGTGTATAGCAAGGAAATGAAACAACTTGAAAATAAACAAATTACGTGGTTGCAGCAAGTGTGTATTGTTGCAGCAGAGCCTGATATTAATACTTACGCCACGCTACGCTACGTACTTTTACCTTGTAATGAGGAATAATTAATTTCGAAAAGTGGAATAAGATAATACTCAAACATATTGAATAATGTGTACTCATTCGTATATTATATGTTTTATATTCACGGGTTTTCAGTTTAATTTCATTGTAACAATCTTCCTATTTGCTTAACGTATTATCCTTCATGATCCTCTACTTTGTTGTTGCAATACAAGCTCTAGAAGACAAGAGGTTGTAGTCAGCAAGCAGCATCAGCTAGTCCTTCATTTTACCCCACATAATCCTGCTATTAAATTGTATTGTTTTTTGCCCTCTGTTTTAATTAATTAAGCTAATTAAACTACGTGCTTGAAGCCATATATTTTTTTTTTTCGTTGTAGCTGTAGCTTTCGCTTTTGTGTCCTTTTGCTCTGACCTCCCTCGCTCACTCTTTCTTGTGCTCTATGCCTCGCTGTGAGGATATTCTCATTAGTTTCTATTTTGCGGGTGAAGATATTTTTCTTTTGTTTATTGGACACTTACGAGGTTGTAATCACTATTATGTCGGGGTTAACTTGTTAATTTATTGCAATTTAAAGTGACAATTTAATTTTATTTAAATTTATATCTTAGACTTGTATTGCGGATGATTTGTTTGGTCAGACAGTAGGATATGTGAGTAATTAGGCGGACATTGTATACTTTTCAATTGTCATTTAGTAATCCCATAGTATGGGCCGAATGTCGTAGGCATTTGTATTAAGGTATGTGTGTCATTACATGCCAATGGGTTTTAATGATTGTATCGTCGTATAGTCGTTGTCAAATCCTAAAAGATTAAATGCACTTTAGAATGTTATTTAGACTTTTGAATAGCTATTTTTATATGCTTGCTGGGTGTATAAATCGTAGAAAATGAAAGGAAATAATTGACTGCACATGTAGGAAGACAGCAGGAAATTAAGTGCAGGCAATGCGTCTGAGTAATAATTAAGCAGACATTTGTATTAACTAATACTACACTTGAACAGCTGCGTTAGGGGAATTGTATACCACAGTCTTTATATTTTTCACATTAACTTAATTGTTTTAGAATTAACTAACTGAGATTCTGTTTAGAAATCTTTATATATAAAATTCTACCGTACGTGTGTTTTGACTGAACTCCACCTAAAGGCTGGACCGATTTGCATAAATTTTTTTGTATGCGTTTGGGTGGTGCCCCGGATGGTTTAGATTTACAATTCCGTCCAATTGGACAAAGGGGCGTGGCACCGCCCATACAACATGAAAATCAAAAGGGCTATATCTCATGAACTATCAGAGGTATGAAGATGAGATTTGGTATATATGTTGTTGGAGCCGTACTAATTACAGCCAGGGTGGAAGTGGGATGCGCCACGCCCCCTTTAAAATAATCGCTTTGCAGGCTTTTCCAATAGACAGATTGATACGAAAATTTTACCAAGTGGTGCTGTTGACCTGTAGATAGTCCCTGGCTATATTTGGTTGTGATTGGATAAAGGGGCGTTGCACCGACCATACAACTTGAAAATAAAATGGGGTATATCTCATGAACTATCAGAGGTTTGAAGATGAGATTTGGTATATATGTTGTTGGAGCAGTATTAATTACAGTTAGGGAGGAAGTGGGCGGTGTCACGCCCCTTTTTAAAAATCGCTCTAACGGTTTTTCTAATAGACCGATTGTTACGAAAATTTTACCAAGTGGTGCTGTTGACCTGTAGATAGTCCCTGGCTATAATAGGTTGTGATTGGATAAAGGGGCGTGGCACCGCCCATACAACTTGACAATCAAAAGGGCTATATCTCATGAACTATCAGAGGTATGAAGATGTAATTTGTTACATATGCTATTGTTGCAGTATGAACTACAGTAAGGGTGGAAGTGGGCTGTTCCACACCCCCTTTTAAAATAAGTAGTTATAACTGTCAAAATTCCACAGTATCTTGCAGTTCGATTAGAGATATAAATAGTAAGGTGGGCCATTTTTTTATTTGCAAAAATCGTAACCAAAATCGGAATCTACGATGAATTGTTAGAAAATTTCACAAATAAAATTTGTGTCTAAAATCAATTCCTAGCTCGCGCTGGGAAGCAGGAAGATGTCAGATTTTTTTGTTTTTAAATGAGCACAAACCGAAAACTTCTGCGTAAAACTGACTTCCCAACAAACTAAATGAAGTATTACAGAAGTAAATCTATGTATTGATTAAAAAGTAATGGCCTCTGAGTGTTGGCATACAGAAAACAATGCCAAAAATATACCATTCTCTTCGTCTTGGTCTCCAAGCATCGGAATAGTAGGTAAAAATTACAACCGGGGCCATAGGTCTGAAGGTTTCAATAGTTGCTCATTGTTAAAAAAATATGTCTACCTGAAATCTTCATGCTTTTCAGCGCGAACTAGCAATTGATGATCGTGGATTCCGATCGAAAATATTGATCCGCCCTAATGAAAAAAATAAAATAATTTGGAAGGTTTGGGAGGTTTTTATGGCTAAAGACATGAAGTTTCAAACGAAATTTTCATTTGCGGTCAATAGGAGGAGAAGGCATAACAAAAGTGATTTTTACGCCCAAAGACATAGTTAGTATACAGATGGTTCCCGCTACTACAGATAAATATAAAAATTGAATTTTGATCTTTAGAGGAATTTCTGTTTTCGATTTGTGAAAGAAGTGTTTTTTCTTCCTACATACAGACAAAACTTAATCTACATGTCAAAACTGTAGATACGACTTTGATGATGAACTTTTTACTATCGTTATAGAGCCTGTCATATTTAAAATATAAAACAATAAAACTTAATTAGTTAACTTCCATGTTAAGGAGTTACTTGAAATTAGTTACATAAGTTAATAAACTCAACATATTACTGTCGAGCTTAAGTGCCGTTTTCAAAGTACTTTGTAAACCTAAATGTGAAAGATATTACAAGTTAATATGCAATAGCGAAGCATTGCCGGGCCCACTAGTGTTTGTATAAAAATCTTTGTAAATTGTAATACTTGAATCATTAACCTTTTTTTGGGTTGTGCTACATACATATTGTATATAGTGTTAGATCTCGATCAAATGCTTGATCAATGATAGATAATTGAAGGTCTTTAGAACTTCTTTTCCAATAAACATTAAATTTTGTGTGAAATTTGATTTGGTGATAGTAAAACATAAATGGTGATACGAGAGCTTCGACCAACCATTATGGAGATGAACCAAGTTTTGTCAATCAACACTCATTTACCATATATTTATCGATTAAAAAGCTGTATTCGATAGTCCGAAACGACAGAAACTATTAAAAGCTATGAATGAGTTTAGTATACCCGCGCAACTGACACGACTTTGCGGGTTGCCACTGGCCGACACGATATCTTCGATAAAAATAGGAAAATAAATAATATGGTAATTATCTACCAAGCGATGCTTTAGTCATGCGAAAGGCTTGTGTAAATATGACTGGTACCATCATAAATAAAAGTCACATGCTGCTCGAGTATACCGATATATCATTGGACGAGGACCGCGGGATGTTACTGCGGCCTCTTCAAGTAATGACAAGCAGTCGGCAGAAGTGGGACTGGTGATAAATGAGGACCAGCTATGTTAGTTGTTTCAAAAATCTAACTACATTGGCGCCGCCGTAAAAAAAAATAATAATATTTTTAGTCTGGAAATCAAAAGACTCGGAATTTTACTGCGGCCTCTTCAATCATTGAGAAGCAGTTGGCAGAAGTGGGTTTGTGTGTTAAATAAAGACAAAACCAAGTTATTTTTTGTCACCAAACAAAAAAACGTTGTGTGAACGTTGACTTTTATAACTTTGAAATGATAGATGATCTACCTCGGCTCTGCCGGAATCAAAAATTATAATGACAGTATGGACATCAAGTCACGAGTGTTGATCGCGAATCGCTGCTACTGTCGTGTTCTACAGCACAGTATACTGGTTAATGTCACAAGCGGATCAATCTATTCTAGTAGTCTTTGAGAGAAAAATACTTTGCAAAATATTTGGACCCATCGTCGTTATAAACCAGTAAGAGAGTTTCAGTCGGGAAAACCGACTGGCATATACCGTCACCCATAGTAAAATATAAAATGTTCTAGTATATTAACGTTATTACTCGATTTATAAAGTGGGCGAGGTGGTTCATTTCTATGGGATGTACTAGAAGGGGCGTGTCTAGTCTTCCAGTTTTTTTTCTCTAATACTTTATCCTGATTTAGCTTCACTAAATAAAGAATTTTGGAACGATCGGGTTGGACATATTGATGTTATAACTCGATTTCTAAAGTGGGAGGAATGGTACATTTGTATGGGAGGTACCAGAAGGAGTGTGGAAAGATTTTTCTCCGAAACTTTATCTTATTTTAACTTAACAAAACACAGAATTTGGGTACGATAGTGTCGAGTGTATTGATATTACTATTCGCTTTTTAAAGTGGGAGGAATGGTACATTTGTATAGAATGCTAGACTTCTGATTTTGTTTCCAGAACTTTATCAAGTTTAGCTTGACTAAATAAAGAATTTAGGAAGATCACGTTGGGTGTATTAATAATATTAAACGATTTCAAAACTGGGCGGTACCAGGTGTAAATGGGAGGTACCAGAAGAGGCGTGGCTGAACTTCTAGTGTTTTCTCCAAAACTTTATCCGGTTATAGCTTCTCTAAATATCTACAGAATTTTTCCATGACCACTCTGAGTGTATTGATGTTATTACTCGATTTCTAAAGTGGGCGGAATTGTACATTTGTATGGGGGGTACCAAAAGGGGCGTGGCTAGACATTCCGTTTTTCCCCCAAAACTTTATTTTGTTATAGATATACTAAGTACAGAATTTGGCCATGATTACTTTGAGTGTATTGATATTACTACTCGATTTCTAAAATGGGCGGAATAGTAAATTTGTTTGCGAGGTACCCGAAGAGCCTGTCCACGTAGCCCAGTTGCAATACCGTAAGTAGTTTTGGGGAAATATTGGCCCATGCAACGATTCAAAACAATTGGTTGGTCTTTCGAAAGTTATCGTGCGTACCAGCCGTACAGACGGATGAACAGACAGACGGACATTGCTCAAACGGCTGTAAAAGTCATGAATCGAATTTGGTTCAAAAAAACTTAGGGTCTGAAGTAACTCCTTCTATGTGTTATACTTTTGGGCGTATCAAATAATATAAAGGGTGAGGGCATAAAAACAAAAAATTAGGGTATCTTTATAAAATAGTCGCTAATAATTCCTTCAAAATATATAAATGGTGAACAGATACAGAAGTTTGCGATTTCGAGGCAAAAGCAAACATATATGACAAGTTATCGATATAAATGTATATATCCAAAACCATTATGAAATAAAAACACGGTTAAGAATTGACTGAGCTATTAGCTGATAAGTGAGGAAGATCCGAAAACCCGTTTTTTAATCGGACGTCGAGATTTTGAGGGTGTTAGGAAACTTTGGTATACAGGGTCATGTTGTACTCGGCCAGACTTGCAACATGTTCCCAAGTTCTTTCATTTTTTTTACAATTTGTTTAATTTCGCAATTTTTAGTTTTTATTTATTTGTAATTTTTGTTTGGCACGCAAAAGATTTTTTTCTCCTTTTTATTTCTTTACAAAATGCTTTGACTTCACCTTACAAAAACGTCGATACTTTGCTATTTAATTACTTATTTTCTTCCTTCCTATGAATGGGATATACGAGAGTTTTTTACACCTAAGTGGTTAACACGCTACGGGACCTACAGATTAACGAGAAATCCGAATGTCATTAGTTTCAGGTGAGTTTTACTAAACTCGACTACTGCAAAGTTGCTGTCGACAAAATTCTACAGCTGTTAATAATATTCGTCGGTTTTGTTGTATAATTTTTTTAACGTTATCGAAATCTAAATTGTCACAACTGCCTTGTAGTACAAAGCAGCCCTCTCGCCCGGCGAAAGTCTATTTGTGCCGGTGTTGCAACAACCTTTTAAATCACTTCTTATCAAATGAATTTGATGTTGTAGTCGGACAGTGTTGATTTAATGTCCGTAGATATTTGAAAGAGCGTCTGTTCGTGACAACATGGACTCTCTTTCCGAAAGCGGTCTAGCGTCTTAAATTTGCCCAATGCCCAATATCTTTTAATTGTATTCCTTACAAGCTTTCAGATTTAGATGGTAGTAATAAAAGCCTTATGATCATGCTCATTGGTATACTACGTTATGTTAGAGAGGTTCAGCAGCTTCCAAAGCATCCAAACCTCATGCATTGAACTGATGTTACTATATGGGCAGCAAGAGTTATTACGGGTCTATAATTAACTGAAGATCAATATGGATTTGCTTTTACAGTGAATGCAGAGCGATATATTGACTTGCTACAAAGTTGGGGCAACATGTCACACCTTCAATGACTCATGAATGCAGTTTAGGATATGCAAAATTGGAGACATTAATTGGTCACCTCGTTGCCCAGACTTATCTCTAATGGACATTTTCTTTGTTAATACCTATGTAGTAGAGTTATCAGCAGCAACCCATTTTCTTTTCTGGAATTAAAGGAACGAATTCGCTATAAAATTAAAAACACTTTGCGAAGCACCTGCTAAGCCGTCAGTAAAAATATCCGCCAGAGTTTGCAACAGTAATGTCAAAGTAAATCCCTATTCGTGCAAGAAACTCACTTTTTTCTACAAAATGTCGATTTTGTTTTTAATTTAACCAAAAGGGAAAGTTCAAAATTCTGCGTATAGTGAATTGTTCTTAGTAAACTTAATTTCCCTTTGCACTCTATGAATGAGGTCTGGGATTGCTTTTCGCGTTATTGTGAACTAACGCGCTTTCTATTTTTAGATTCACAACTAGCTTGTTTATTGACGAATGCGAACGTCACTGTTTGAGCAGTTTTTACTAGACGTGCCAATTGACTACGAAGTTGATGTCGATAACATCGAAGAAGCCGGACTCGAAATAAAATTGTAGACGACTGAAGACGGGAAACGAACCATGGATCTCCAGCATAGTAATCGCGTGTTCTAACCATAACGGCCGGTCCCTTTCAGTTAATTAAAAACCCCTTAAAAATAATAACGTTATTTGTCATAAGTATAAAATCATAACCAACTTATTGAAAAAAATATCATAAAAATACTTTGTTGGGATAACTTTCCCATTTGCTCTATTCTTTTCTCACATTTTACTGAACTTACGCAATAGTATATAACCAGTAAAAGTACTCGTGTACATTATTTCGATAATAATTATCTTTCGTTAAACACAAGAACGAACACCGCCTTACAAAACTGTCAGAAACATCAAACGACAACATCATCGTGACTTTTGTTATTAAAAAGACAACTGTCAACCCCTTCGTAGATGATGATGACTACATCCTCCAAGAAAATCTAACCAATATATTACGTTGTAACAAAATCTGTGTTTATTCTTTGCTTCAGCCAATCATTTTAAAATAATACTTACTGTGCAAATGACAACAAAATAGGAACAAATTACATGTTTTCCATGGTTTCTTTATCTCATAATTTAACACTTTTGGGTCTTTATTTCATTTCCTTCCTTTGCTTCGCCGCTTCCTTCGCTTATTGTGAACAAAAAATATATAAATGAAAGCAAAAAAACAAAGAGTGAAATCCTACAAAATTTTCATTGGTCATGGTTATTTTGGTCGAAAAGAACCCTTTTTAGCCATTTCACAGATATTAACTTTATTCAAAGTTATAAACCAAGCATGGACTCTCTGTGGAAGACAACAAAAATCCCAAAATGTAAACTCCCTCCTCCAATATTGTTCGGTACCACTTATAGAATTCCCATAAAAATTCGATGGTTCGACGCTTGTTTGCCTCTTATTTGTGATTATGGACGATTTTTATCACTTTTGGCATTATTTCTTTTTTTTTTTTCATGTTGCAGTACATTGTTTATTTTTTGTCGTTTCATTTTACTTTTACTGACATCAACGAAGACATCTTCGTCGGCAACATTGAGGATAATGATGTTGTTGATGACGATGATGATGATGATGACCAATTGTTATCTTACGACAAGGAGAGACAAGTCCCTGACAAAGGCAATAATGAGGAAACAATGTAATAATTTATTCTTTATTTATAGGTTGTAAAAACAAATAATTTCTTTGTTTATGTTCAAAATTCATTTTGTTATATGAGACAAACAATGTTAGGTTTAATGTATGGGGGGCGTATATATTTTTATAACTCATTCGTAGGGTTATAATTTAAAATTGTTCCCAGGCTGCTGCTGGTTTTGGCATGAAATTTAATGTGTTCCAATAAAATTTGAAAAAAAAAAACGTAGAATTATTGTCAGGGCTCATAAAAACTTATAAAAAAAGTGGTAAATTTTAAAGCGAATAATTGAGAAGGTTTTATGTTTATTTGTTTCCTTCAAATAAGGCAAACCGGAATGCTCTTCTGCCTTGTTGGATCATAGAAGGGGTTTTGTTTTATGTTCAAATGTAATTGTAATTATGTGCTATATTCTAACGTAGTTAAAATGATTCCTATATAAAGCGAAATGTATATATTGTTATTGTTAGCAGATAATTATATAATTAAATATCATTTAGAGAATCACAGGGCTGTTTCCTATTTAGATTGAAAGTTGTAGATACTTATATTTTAAAGTAATATATACGAGTAAAACAGATTATCTTAACTAAATTTTTTAAAACAAATGCAAAAAATAAGATTTGTGCAGTAGTTCCTCCCTTTTGTGACTCTTAACCTATTCAGAAATGTTCTATCGTATTCCGAGGTCATAAATACGAGTAGATTACCTTAGCGATATTTATCAAAACAATTGCTAAAAGGTCAGATTTGTATAGTAGTTCCTTTTGTGACTTCTTCGCCTATTCAGATGTTTTTTTTTTTTTTTTAATTTGTGATATTTATTGTACAATTTTCTTTACATTCATAAGCATTAAGTGTCCCGCGTCAGAAAGGCATAATTGGGACAAGTTGGCAAATTTTAATTTCGATAATGTACAATAACAAAGTTTCTTATATGTATATTCATTCTAATTCAAGGAGAAATAAAAAAAAAAAAATATGTAAAATGTGAAAATTATTAATAAACATATTTACGAAAAAGAGAAAAATAAATACAAAATATACTTTACTGGAATAAGGCTATAACAGAAGCGATTCGACGTTCTCACAAAGATGTTTTTTACTACAAATCTTGAAATTTGACATTCGTTCAATTGATTTGATATCTGTGGGAAGATTATTATAGGTGATACCACCAACATAATCAATCCGCTGTTTTGACTTTTCAAACCTACATCTTGGCACTCTCAAATTTACTCTATTTCTGGTATTAAAATTCATCTGGTTCTGAAAAAAGCTTATTGTGTGGTAACCAATGTTGTGTATACATTTGAAAACATACTTTAAAATGTTGTAGTTATACAATCCATTGATTGGGAGGATTTTGTTACATACTTCTTTAAACAATAACGTAGTAGAATAGTTTATTGGTAAGTTATGCACAGTTTTCAGCGCTTTATTTTGCATCGATTGAAGAGATTTAAGCGATCTGTTGTTTTTATTGTATGCATAAGCAGTGACTAAGTAATTTAAGTGTGACTGAATTAAACACGAAAAAATCATCAATTTAGATTTAACACTTAACTTGTTTTTAAACTTATACAAAATTCCAATTGCTGGTGCTATTTTACTTTTCAGAGAGCTAATATGCAAATCCCAAGAAAGGTTGCTTTGTAGCATAATGCCAAGGTATTTTACACAACTGGTTTCTTGTATTAATTCTCCGTCAACAAATATACTAAAGCTATTACTGGCTGAAGGATTAGGTCGAAATCTTACTAATATAGTTTTATCAGGATTAATCACAAGCTTGTTTATCCTATCAAATTCAAATAGCAGCGCAGAATCTCTTTCTATATGTGTTTTTAATACAAGATCATATTTGTAAGGGTAAAAAAGGCAGATGTCGTCCGCAAACATGAACAATTTACCGCTCAGCTGTAGGTTTTTGATATCATTGATATATATTGAGAACAATGACGGACCTAAGCAACTTCCCTGGGGAACCCCATGTTCCACATAACCAGTAAAACTTTTTTTCTGATATATCTGAACAAATTGCTTTCTATTACACAAATAACTTATGAACAGTTGCAGCTCTCTTCCTCGAATACCATAATAGGGCATTTTATCAAGCAGTAACTGATGATCGACGAGATCAAAAGCTTTGGTAAAGTCAAAAAATATGCCCGCAACTCCACAATACCCATCATCTAAACCATTACAAATATATTTGACAACATTTAATACTGCTTCCTCTGTCCCACATCCTCTTCTAAAGCCATATTGATTGGTATATAATAAATTTGTTTCCAATAAATACAAATAGAGTTTATCATATATTATTTTTCAAAAATCTTATCTATTGTCGATAAAACAGCTATAAGCCTATAATTGTTTACATCTCTTGCATTTACTATTTTAGGTATTGGTACTACCTTGTGGATTTTTAGAACATCAGGGTATGTATTTGAACTCAGCATTTCGTTAAAAATTGCCACAAGATATGGTACAGTTTGCTCATAGCATTCCTGAACAAATTTTGTTGTTATATTATCAAATCCCGGGCTCTTATTCGCTTTCATTCCCATTAATACTTCCCTGATCGTATTTTCATTAATAATATCAAGAGAAAAGACACTATTCGTCCCCGAAAGTGTACCTAAGGCATTAATATTATCAGCAGGAGTGACTTCAATTCTTTGCTTTAATTCCTTAACTGAATTTAAAAAATATCTGTTAAGACAATCTGCTTTTTCAATATTATTAAAAATACTTCTTCTATGCGTATCATTTAGAATGACTTCATTACTTTTTTTCCTGCCTAGGGTTTTATTTAGAAATAACCATCCTCTCCTGGGATCATTCGTAGCAATTTCCATATTATCATGGTAATAATCATCCCTACTTCTCCCATTTGCAATGCTTATCACTTTACTTATCCTTTTTAATATATTTCGAATATTTTGATTTTCAGGACTTCTACGACGTTTTTTTAACAATTTAAGTTTTAATAAAATTAATTTCTGCAAATTTTCATTTATCCATGGGGTCAGCTCAAAACGGGAATGTTTTCTTAACTTAGTTACTGATGTTGACTGTTTAATCGCATTTTCCATACAAGAAACTAGTGTGTCTGCTTTTTCAGATACATTTAAACCGTTAAAATTAGAAGGTAACTCATTAACCAAATATGTTTTTGCTTTCGTATAATCACAATAAGTTTTAGTAATTTCAATGTAATCTATCCTGGATAATTTACATTTAATCTTACAGCAAATTAAATTGTGATCAGAAAGGTTGCATTCAACAGAATCAACTGCAATTCTTTCCACAAAATTACTATAAACATGATCAATACACGAATTACTACTTGCAGGTCTTGTAACCATGCTATGGGCATTTTCACAGGCAAAACTTTGAAAAAAAATCAATTAATTCATTAAAATGTGGGTTCTGGAAAAGATCTATATTAGAATCACCAACAACAACCAAGGGACTACTAGCATGATCTTGCAATACAGACTCCATCGCATTCAAAAACTGTACAACTGTACATTTTTGAGAGCGATAGAAAGAAACAATTTTCACAGGCTTTGAATCAATTTTAAAATTTGATAATGTTACTGTTATTAGTTCAACAAATGTTTCACTTTTGCAAACCTCTACTATAAATTGCAAATTATCTCTAATATACAAAGAAGTACCACCATAACCATCCTCTCTGCAACAGTGAACTTGACCATAACCAGGAATTGAATAAATCTGAGAAATATTACTATGAAACCATGTTTCTTGGATCGCTATTACATCAGGTAAAATAGGCAAACTTGATATTAAAGATTTAAGTTGGTTGAATTTATCTAACGACGAAACGCTTCTGCAATTTATACTCATAATATTAAAATCGGACTGTTTGTAATTACAAATATATTCTTGAAAAGATTTATAAGTTTTAAAATATTTATTATAACTCATTAATAAAGAAGGGGAAAAACAAAATTAATTAACAAACTCGCGGATATATTATTTTATTTTCTTGTTAATGGAGATAAATACGCATCATCGCCTTCATCATTATCATTGCTGTCATCAGATTCATCCGCCAATTCTATTGCCCTTCCTTGCACTTCCGATCTTCTCTTCCAATATTTATTTGTTGTTGCTTCCAAAAGAATTTTATCAACATCATCCGCGATTCGTATTAGCTGTTGCTTTGAAATATGATTTTTCTTGCAGTAAATTCTTCCGTTTCGAGCGTAAATTTGTTGATAACCGATAGATTTTAATGTTTTGGTATGTTGCAGCAAACTTAAGGTTTCTTTACTAAGAAAGTCGTTGACAAAAACAGTTTTTGTACTTTCATTTTCTTTTAATTTTTGTTTTGCGGCCATTAACTTTTCTTTTTTAGCTTTCGAAGCGAATTTGACAACAATCGATTTATTCGCGTTTGCTTTATTCTTGTTTCCAATAACAAAAACTTCTTCAACCTCACTTTCTTGTATTTCTACTCCAACGTTCTTAGTTAATTCAATTACTGCATCAAGAGGCTTTTCATTATTTCCAATTTTTAAACCGCTGATTAAACAGTCGTTTCTAACGCGGTAATCGCTCAAATTCTTTACGGACTCCTTTAGAGTGATAACTTCATTTTTAAGTCTTTTATTTTCATTTTCGATTTTAGCAATTTTCTTTTTGTTTTCATTTACATCTTTTATCACTTCATCAAATTTTGCAGACATAAACATTATCGATTCAGTCAGCTGATCGAGTTTTTCTAGTTTCTTTAATTGCTTCAGTTCGGTTTTTATTGATTTTAGTTCATCCTTTATGTCATTTTCTTCATCCTCCTTCTCTGAACTTTCTTCTTTACAACACTGGCAGGTGAACATATCACTCTCATTTTCTAATAGTCTCTCAAATTCTCTCTTGGAGAGACCAGAGCACTTGAAATGAAACATTTTCTCACAACTGTCACATTCAATATAATCTTGTGTTTCTTCTTTGATTTCATGTTCGCATTTGAAACAAATTGTTTTCTTTTTTGCACAACTTCTACGAGCTACAGCTTTAGGCATTTTAACTTTAATAACAGCTGATATTATTATGTATCAATTAAGCACTTTTTTTTTATAAAACAACAAGTATTTCCTTGATAAAATGAATATTTGATAGACACGATCAGAGCACAGCCACAAAACGCGTCCTATCACCAGGGTTGCCAACTTTCTTTTTCAGCTCATAAGTTATAACTGATGAAAGACCCGACAATTTTGAGCGTGTTAGAAAACTTTAGTTTACAGATGTTGTACTCGACCTGAACTGCAACATGTATTAGGTCACTCCCCAAGTTCCCACAATTTTTTCTATTTTGAAACAATGTGTTATTAGTGTTTTTGACATTTCAGTCGACGTAGATTTTTTCAATTACAAATGCTATTACGTCATAATTTGTCAATACTTACGTATGTACCTAAAAACTAATTTTTTCTTACCTTGGCTGCCCACCAGGATACCCAACTACGACGAACGATTCTTTCGAATTCCGTCAGAAAAGAACTTTAACCTTCAAAGAGATCCAATTCGCTTATCCAATCATCCACCCACCAATGGATTTCAACGTATACATTTTGTTGTATATACATTTTCAATTAATGCACGAAAAAAACAAAGAATCGAAAAGAATCAACTAACGTTTTTCACAACATAACAGAAAGCATTTTAAATGTCACCTTCAATTTTAAAGCATGTCAACAATATTCAATAAGACCATCAAAAACATCTCCATCACGGCAATCAGTAACAGTAACCATCAGAGCTCAGAGCTTTTGTACTTGACGCAGGTAGACATGGCACAACATACAGTGTATATTCTCATTTGCTCCAGACAAAAACAATCATTTATCCTTCATGCCTGCTGCCTACACACCTTTCAAAGGATATACTACATACTAGTTGATGTGTACAGGAAAAACAAAAACAAACAAAACACGCACCAAAAATAATACACAGAAACACAGCAGTAGTTATGTCAACAACAACAACAACAGCAACGACGACGACAATGATGTTAACAGAAAAACACCTCTGTTCGAGAGAATTCAAAGAGGTTTACATTTAACACCCACTATTGAGGTATTATGCGTTTTTGTTGTTGTTGTTGTTTTGTTTCTTTTTTTTGTGCCTCTCGGATGTGTAAATTTTAAACGGTAATAAAGGCAAATTGATTTTTCTTTTAAGAGCATTCAAATTGTGTTCCGCAAAGTGTATTATTTTTAATATTTTCCAATGTATGAGTAATGAGTGAGATAAAATATTATTTAATTACTTGCACTCGCCCAAGGGCTTCAACTTGGAGCCGTAGGAATTAATATATATATTCGACCAATGCTTACAATTCACTAAACTCAATACTTCAGTGCCTCTTTGCCTATTGACTAACAGCAGTAGGCTTTTAAGTTGCTCTTGTAGCCGATTCAGATTTATTATCAGCTATGGTTACACTTAATTCGGCAGATTTTGTGGAAAACTCCACAGAAATGACAAATAGAATAAAATTCATATTCTTTCAAAATTTCCAATGTGGATTATGTTGACGTGTGTCCTTCGTTAATACCATTTTCGCACCGGGGTTTTTGGGCTTTTCGATGGTTTCTTGAAGCTTTTAACACTTAATGTTGTGATGTTGTGTGGAGAAAGCAAAGGGTGCTGAGGATGATAGTTTGGCAACTACCGAAATAGCCATCCATCCTGCCAGCTGTCAACATAATTCAGTTCACACAACTCTTGTAAAATAAATTCAATTAGCAATTAGGTAGATCTTAAACCGAACGATGAAAACACATTCATTAATTACCAATGATTTTAATCAACGATTTTGATTGCATCAAGAGGAAACAGTGTGTCTAACTTCCAACTATTCATTGGTTGCAGTTGCAAATGGGTTAAGATCTAATATTGAAAGTTCTCATTCTCTTCTGAAGTATTGAAGATTTGTCTTCAAATTTTTTCGTTATAGCGTAGAATATATAATATATATTTTTTAATTTTTTATATCTGTGTACGACAAAATGTGGTTTTCAGAATAAAAAACGTTTATGTTCTATATGATATCATTTTTAAAAACTACTTAATTGAAACCAATTTTACTCCAAACAAACGGCCGATCATGTATATACTCACACTATTTATCGTTTTGAATTAGAATAAACTTTTTGTATTCATCTGTGGGCAGACGTAGTTAAAGTTTTTAAAATTTAAGTTATAGAAGATCTGTATTGCATATCATTGATTCCCAAATGAGATTTTAAAAAACGTTTCCCTACATGCCAAAAATAAGCCCAGAGATTATTATGAATTTACTTATTACTTATTTTAATGAAAAAAGTGAAATAATCGAATTTTTATCGCTTTAACGTATTGCTTTTATGATACCTTAACGAATGCTCACCAGCGATTCGGTAATATTATCATTTTCAAATGTTTTTTTTAGAATTCTATCGCATTTTTATCGGTTTTACGATTAGTAAACGAGTCGCTTTTACGACTCGTTTGAGAATATTCACTAGTGATTCTATAATTTGATCATTTTCGCATTTTTTTTACAATCGCTTTTTACGAACTGCTTAAGCGCATTGCCAACGAATCGTTAGCGCATAACCCCTCGCCACGCGGTTTGTCAGGTAATCACACAAGAAATATATATTTTTTAAGAAATAAAATCTCTATTTGGTTAGGTTAGGTTAATCCTCATGCCACGCAGATTTCCTAATGATTGACAGTTAATGCCAATATATGTTCGATAACCAAACTTCTGATATTTCAGATCACCAAAACAGAGCAGTGACATAAAAGATGCGTTGTAGTCTTTTCTTCTTTAACATCGTTGCAGCTTAAGGAAAAATCGTTGTAGGGAAGTTTTAATCTCGTAGCCGGCCGGTGACCGGTTATTGCGGCTATGATGTTCCTTAGATGGACTCTAGACAGGTTCAGAGCAAATCGTGTTCTCTGTATATCCATAGTAAATCACTTTGATCGCTGCGCAAGTGAGTTTTTTCACACATCTTTCCTTAGAAATTAGGTCAAGTTTCTCCGCAATTAGTGAAAGGAACACAAATGTGAACGTAAACTTTGCCGGAATTCATATGTATATCCTGGAACCCATGTGAGGGTAACCGTAGAATGTTTCGCTATTTCTCCAGAGTCTACCGGCCTTTTTCAACATTTCCACAGCGGATTCGAGTTAAGGTGGTGTTACTAAAGTGCTGCCGAAGTCCGTAAAAACATCTATTGGCGGAAACTATTCTCCGCTTGATTTCTTGGCTGACATTATTTTTCTTATTGACGGAAATATTTTTGTCATATAATTGTCAACGTTCACGGTGCGTCCCCATCGAAAGGACTCTTAGTTCGTCGAAATCATTATTTTTATTTTGTCCTCGTTGACCGCTGAATCCATTATTGCTGACTCCTAGTGATGAGAAAACTGCAGTAACATCCAGCAGATTGCTGCCAATGATGTCTATATTATTGGCATAGGCTAGTGGCATGTGACTTTTGTGGAATATAGTGCCAGACATGTTGACACTAGCTTTTCTCTTCACCTTCGCCATAACTATATTAATTAGTATACAGGACAGTATATCGCCCTGCCTGAGACCTCTTTCCGTATTGAATTGTTTAGAGTGATCCTTACCAATTTTAATCGAGGATTTGGTGTTTTCCAATAGCCGCTTTACAATTGCCGTTAAATATCCTATAATACTGAATTTGCTCCAAGACTATTCTAATGGCTGCTATTTCGACCTGAACTAGATTCCACAGCCCACTCTTTCTTTTAATTTCGATCCAACCGCAAAAATTAGGATGTCATCTTCCCCAAACTGTAGGGTATAATCATTATTATCATAGTAAGTTCAGCTTGGAATGTTTCTCATAAAACCCGAATCTGAAACAGGTTCTGGTACAGTGTCCTAGCGGAAAATGAAACGAAGTACCTATTGATAATCCATGACATCAGTATGTTATTGTAGCGAGCGATTTTAATACATAGAATGTCATGCGTGTGTAATACATAAACTAATGTCCACCGATTTAAATGACACCGACCTGCCGTGGCATCGTGGTTAGAACATGCGACTACTATGCGGGAAATCCCGGGTTCGATTCCCTCCTCCTGTCATCTACATTTTTCTTTCATTGCCGGTCAGCTCGATGTTGTCGACGGTAACGTCGCAGTTTAAGTGTCGAATCAATCGGCAAGTCTAGTAAAACCTTCTTAAACTGTGGCGTTGGCATTCGTCGATAAACAAGTATGTGCCGTTAGTTGTGAATCTAAAAATAGATAGCGTGTTAATTCACAACAACGCGGGAAGCTATCCCATACCTCATTCATGGGGCGTAAAGGGAAATTAAGTTTAAGTTTTTAAAAAATTACACTTACTGACATCATCACTTACTTTGTAATCAAGCGTGTAATCAGGCTCGCTTAAAACTCCGCTTGTAACGTAATTGCAACTGAAATGGCAATTATTAACATAGTCGCTTACTTTGTAAGCGAGAACGCACCCATTAAAGGGTATATTACACTCCTAAGCTAAATTAAGGGGGGGAGTATAAGGTAGAGAATCATCACTGATTACTACTAAATACAGCAATTACTTAATAGGTATTTTTACGTAAGACACCTTACATTGGGGAAGTCTACAATTTTGGCATGACCTCCCAGCGGAACTTGAACCAAAGTATCTTTTAAGTAATCCGTAACATCAGTATGACATTGTAAGCGAGTGATTTAAGTACTTAGAACGTCACGAATGTGTCCATTAAGCAATATCATATACTCATTGTAACTTCGATTGTAATAAGACTTACTGAAATCGTAACTTACTTCGTAATCAAGCGTGTTATTAAGCTCTCTAAAAATAATGTAATAGCAACTGATATGACACTTATAGACATCTTCGCTTACTTTGTATAGCTGACATCAGCGATTAAGTAATGGGTATTCTTATTGCTGGACATAGTCCCAGTGCCTCCGTTGCCTTAGTTGGAGTATATAGTTCTAAGTGCCCCTGTTATCATGATTGCCACCAGTCTTATAATGAGCTCGAACTTCAGTTCTATCAATAATAAGAAGAATTCTGTTCCTCTTATATTTTGTATTACAGAAGATGTAGTGACACACAATAACACTCATCACAATATTTACAGTCAACAAAACTAAAATTGCCAGTAGGAAAATTAGTTAATCTAGCTGTGTATTTCAACTATTATATCGCACAATGGGCACAATGTTTCTTATAATGATAATAATCGACAACACTGTGTATTTTTTGCGAGACAGGCCAACGAGCTCCATCTCACCTTTATATCTAACAACAATACCATCATATTTTGCTCAATTTGCCATTAATAACACAAAGCAAAAATTTTGGGGGGTGCGAAATAATTATTTTAATTGATGAAAGTCTTAGGTGAGTTTATTAAAATTCTGCCTAAGTCGCACTTTTTTTAACGCCCGGTGAAGTAATCATTTTACCTTATCTAGAGTTTGATGTAGGTCCTAAAAAGCTAAGTTTCTTATCGTTTTAGTGAATTTTTATTAAGAGTTAACGTGGAATATTTTTGTGGAACGTTTTAACTCTCTATCTCGACTCGTTAAGTGTCCTTTTTGTCGTTATTTCGAGAAAGGTCAGAAAATTACCTTTAAATGGGAGTTTCTAACATTTAAATGGTCTACATAAATTTTGTTCAGAAAATTATACTTCGGGTGGTCTAAGACCTAAAATCGATATCTTCAACCTTAAATAATCATTTTGTTTCTTACTAACTTATTTGTCCTTTACATTCCATAAATAAGATATAGGGGAGCTTCGCACGTTTCAGGGGTTTACACTCCTCTATTTGAAACTCACACAAAGAACTTCAGGTGATTGACAAGCATGATAGTCGCATTTTTTAACCATCGTGCAAAGATCAGCTCGTTTCTTAAAAATATATTTTCAAATATAGATTTTCACTAAATACTTAATTGAACCAATATCCTTGACAGCAAATTTTACTGAGCTGTCAAGTGTTGAGTTTAAAAACTAACTTTGTCTTTGAATACATTTATTGAATACAATCGAAATGCTAACTCTATTTGCGCACAGGCCACGTAATGCGGTAATTTAATAAAAAAAAAACATTGTCCTACAATACTCTATTCAAGATATTGCCCTTTCACCCACACGACAATATTATATCCTATTGATATTTTTAGTAATGCCTTGACTTATAACGCTAAACCGCCCTCAGATGCTGACATAGGATATAGTTATTTATTTTTGCAATAACCTTATAAACGCTTAAAGGATGTAATACACCAGCATCATAAATTCTCACCATCTCCAACAAGCAAAAATCAATTTTGTTAGAGAACACAACAGCAACAAAAAATACTTCTGTACGTACACATATAGTATATTAAACCTTTATTTCACCGAGGGAAAATTATAACCGAAAAGTGAAAAACCGAAAGAGACACAGAGTGAAAACCTTTTTCAAACGTGACATGTTTGCCATAATCCAATAAACATTTTTGCCCCATTGTTCCTGTTGTTGTCGTTGTTGTATTATGTGGCACAAAATGACACCTTTATAGAAGTATAAAGTTTTTTTCTCTTTGTATTCAACTTAAATAAAATTGCACAAAAATACCAAAATATCAACAACAAAAAAATCACCCAAAACATAAATGACAACAGAACGCAAGCCTGCCCGACAGGCAACCAACCTTGTACAGCGGTTGGGTGTCCTTTTTTGGAACAGTTTTTGTTGTTGTTGTTATTCTTCGTGCTCAGTTTCGTTTCATTTGGCTTTTGTTTTTTATTGGTTTTCACTTTGTAACAATTTAAACCCGAAAAAATACTGAAGTGAAATATTCTGACACAAATCGTGAAGGACAGGATGTCGGCAGGACTAGCAGAGTAGTGGAGGTAGTGAGGACGAGCAATGGGATGAAGACCAAGCATATTTTGCAACTTACCGTAGAAACATATATACATATTTTATGACAAAAATGTGTCAAAACATATGGGGCTGAATGATTTCTCAAGGCTCGTTGCTGTTGTTTTCGACTGACAGTTTAACGCAATCACATATGAAAGGTGACGGACAGTCGCACATACATATGGACGGACACAAGCAGACGTGTATCAAAAAGGTTAACGACTTGAGAAGCAAAAAAAAGGGTTGAGGCTGTAAGAAAAAACCCCGAAATAAAACTTATAAAAAGATTTGTATTATTAAACATTTTTTTTAGGCGAGGTACACTATAGGCCGTCAATTGCGGATAAATTGAGGTCTATCATAATACCAAAGAAGGTGGCAAGTGTAAATTAGTTTTACTCCACTTCTTGCTATGCATATGGGAGACACATGTTTGGATTATTGGAATAACTAATATAGGGTAAACAAGTTTGTATTAAGGTTGTATCTATAAACAACCCTTAAATTTGTTGATTAAAAAACAAGGAGGGGTAGGGTTTTAAGAAAGTGTGGAACATACTACAAAACGTGAGGATTTTTGTGCTTCTTGTCGAGAATATGACTTTGGGGTCAAAGTATTTTGACAGGCATATTAGGTATGGTTATTGCAGTTCATATTTATATTTCAAAGTGTTTTTGTTCATAAATATTCTTATAGCTAAAATAGGAGTCACCCATAAAATTTAATGACGGTTTTTTTATTAAATTTCAGTTTGATTAGAGTTGTGACACGGGTGTTGTAATTGTAAATAAACTTGTTTTTAGATTCAACTCAATTCTAGAGGATGCTAGGTGTTTTCTAATAGTAATATTTAATCACACTTATTTTACATGAATTTTATACTATTGGAGGAAAATACCACAGTGCGAAAAAAAGTCGACATACCTGATTTTGAAATGTGAAATCGTTTACTTTCTGAACAAAATATTTAGCATTAGGACGGCCTTATAAAATAGTTGCTTAAAACTACTTCAAACTCAAAAAATAGTGAAAAATACAAAAAGTTTGCGATTTCAGGGCAAAAACACACATATATGACAAGTTATCTATAGAGCTCTATATATCGTTGGAAAGGTCGCAGTCTCTTCTCTAAAAACAGTTCATATTCAACCACGTCACTGGCACTAGATTTTGGAGGTGTTTGGGAAAATTCAACGACAGTTTCTTATTGTACACAGCAGCACCTATAAGAAAAAATAGTATAATATCCCAGGTATTTCTTTTGTCGGACTGTATTATCCATGGTAACTACAGAGCATTTTTTCCTACCAGTATACTGTTTTATTTTATTAACTGACATTTTTTTGCGATATTAAGGTCTCATTAGATAATTGCAGTTGCAAAATTTTCAATCGAGATTTAGAATTCGAAATGATGGACCAGTCAAACATTAGTTTTATCACAACTTTTGAAACTTTGGACTCAGCAGTTTTGTTAACTGTTACATAAAAAATATTATTATTCGAACGTGAGTGTTCTTTGTCCTATCCTTACGGGATCAGCCTTTTGCCCATCACAAACATGGTTCTATCTTGTGTGTTGTGTGAAAGACTTAAGCCCAGCCTAGCGATCTTATCACTGTGGCTTTACACTAGGTAAATCCACGACCGACCAGATATTTACACTACGAAAACTCTTGAAGAAGACCCAAAAAATGTAGATTGGCACGATCTAGCATCTGTTTATCGATTACAAAGCTGCACTTGACAATCCGATACGACAGACACTATGAGCTATGCAACGAAACTGTTACGGTTTTGCGGTATGACACTGACTGACAGAAAATCTTCAGTAAAAATAGACGGATCCCTTTTATACCAAGCGAGGCTTTAGACAAGGCGATAGTCTATCATGAAATGTCTTTAAAATTATAGTAGAGATGATAATGAGGAAGTCTGCAGTAAACTTGACAGGACCCATTTTTAATAAAAGTCACATTCCGATGACATAGATATCTGTGGTCGAGGACTGCGCGTTGTTGCTGCTGCCTTCTCAAACATTGAGAAACAGTCGGCAGAACTGGATACGGTTATAAATGAGGACAAATCCAAATTACCAAAAACAAAAATTATAATGTCAGCCTGGAAAAGAAACTAGTATTGATCGCAAATCGCTACTTCTGTGCGCTAAGCAACCGATTTAGTGGCAAAGCCCTCTCACGACAAACTAAGATCCAACTCTACCAGACACTGATATTACCTGTATTGCTCTTCAACGCAGAGTCCTAGATAATGACACAAATTGATTAAATTATTCTGGGAATCATTGAGACAAAAATGTTTAGCAAAATATTTGCACCCATCATCGTTAACAGCGAGTACCTTCGTTGTTTGAAGCATGAGCTGCACAAAGACTTCGACATTGTCAAGCGCATCAAAATATACCGATTGCGCTGGCTGGGATATGTTGCTGGCTGCTAGAACAGTCTTCAATAATAAACTCGATAAGCGGCGCAGGATGGGGCAACCAAAACTTCGCTGGATGGATAAATATCTATGAGCCGAAGTGTCTTGGAAATCTTTTCTATGTGCGGCTATTGATGAAAAAACTAGACGAAATGACGTAGTCAAACTTAAGTGCAATCTTGTACTAGAAAGCTACATCGATTCCTTAAAGACCCGGTATAAAGGTGTACCTAACAACTGTAGAAGCAGTAGAATGAAATTAAAGAGAGCGCGAAACAACATTTCGGTTACCCGCAACGTAAACGTAAGTGTGGATATCAGATCATACCTGGCAACTTATTGAAGGCAGAAGTCGCTTGAAAGGCGCCAAATAGAGTCTCAAAATCGTGTCTTCAAGCTCGGACGGAAAACATGACCTCCGAAGCCCAGGCTGCTACTGATACACACAGGATTAGAGCTCTGTCCAGGATTGCTTCAGGGAACGCCAATAAAACCACATACCCTACCAAAAGATCCGAATGGGGAAACTGCATCGAGGAGCGGCAATTGGCAATATGGTCCGAATACTATGCCAACATACTGTCAATTCAGCAACCTACAACTGTCTGGCAATGCCACTGATCCTCTCATGAAAAAGTGTACAGCCTGCCCAGATAAAACCGAAATAACCAATGCCATTCGTTCACTGAAACTTGGCAAGTCACTAGGTGTAGACAACATCAACCCCGAATTGCTTAAAGTCGATTAAACACTTAGCGCATCCATAGTCAGACCCATTATCGAATACTTTTGGTTAGCCCATTCTCTTCCAAAAGAACTAAGTGAGGGAGTAATAATTATGCTGCCAAAAAAAGGAGATCTTACAGAATGTAGAAACTGGAAAGGCATAACACTCTTAGCTTAGGTCAACAAGGTGTTAACCACAATAATCCACGCGAGGCTTTCATCCTCTTTTGCAGCAGATCTTCGCATTGAACAAGCCGGTTTTAGACCATACCGAACTTTCACTGATCATGTAAATAGTCTAAGAATCATAGTGGAACAATCTTCGGAATGGCGATCCTCACTATATCTAATTTTCATTAAATTCGCGAAAGCATTTATACTCATCATTATCAATGTGAAGGAGTTCCACTGTATAACAAGCCAAGTGCTGGATGAACATTTGTTGAGCAACCCAACAGGTGTAACCACTGTAGTACGGCAGGGATGTTTTTTTATCACTACTGTTATTTAACATTGTACTGGATTCGGTCATGCAGGAAGCAACACGCATTGGAAGGGGCATCACATGGGGTAGGAATGGTCAACTGAAAGATCTTGACTATGCCGACAATATCTGTCTACTTGCCCACAACTACTCCGATATATTACCCAAATTGGAACAAGTACACCCTATAGCATCCAATGTTGGCCTGCACATTAATATTGGCAATACAAAGGTTCTACGCATCAAGACAGATAATCCCTCCATGTTCAATGTCAACAATGTGGAACTCGAAGATGTTCAGCCTTTTTGCTATCTGGAGAACATTATATCCACCACCGAGGGCTCACGTGAGGATGAATGCCAAATCTACACTCCTATACGGCTGTGAGTCATGGAATGGCACAGTAGGTGACATACAATCACTGCAAGCTTTCTGCAATCGTTACCTGCGAAAGATTTTGAACATTTTTTGGCCAAATGTAATTTCTAGTCGAGACCTCTGGCAAAGAACTCGCGAAACACCAATCCGTATCGAAATTACGAAGAGAAAATGGAGCTGGATTGGTCATGTTATGAGACGACTCCAGAACGATATTTCTAAGATGGCAATCGATTGGAATTCTCAAGGCAGGCAGCAGAAGACAAGACAGACCGGCCAACACATGGAGAAGGATACTAGAATCCGAAATCAAAGGGAATGGAATGACTTGGTTTGAAAAAAAAAAACTGATGGCGCAAAATAGATCCCGATAGAAGAATTATGTTACGGTCCCTTACTCCAACCTGGAGCCGTATGAATCAAATATATATAGGATGGTTTACTTTTAAGGGCCGATGTTGATTTTGAATAATACACAAATTATTTAGGAAATTATTGTAATTTCTTTTTATTATGATAATATTGATATAGTTCAATTATGTATGGAACAAAATATCGGCCAAATGGCCGCCGCAACCTCGGCACACCTCCATTCGATGGTCCAAATTTTTGAAAATGCTAAGGTATAAATGTGCCGAATTATCTCATCCTTTAGCTCTTTGATATATGCTGGCTTATCGACGTACACCTTTTCTTTCAAAAAATCCCAAAGAAAGATGTCCAACGGTGTCAAATCACATGATCTTGGCGGCCAATTGACATCGCCACCACTTGAGATTAACTTGACCGAAAAAATCACGCATTTCGATTTGAACGTCCATTGTCATAATAAGCCTGAATAACTTTAACGCGTTGCTAGATTGTGTATGTTTCCATTGTTCAAATTGAGTCAGTCTGAAATTGAGAAATGTCAAATGAAAAGCAGAAAAGAACTTAACGTTTAGGTGTGGTTCACATTCAACATCGGCCCTTACAATTTAACCAACCTTTATATATACTGATGGATGCATTTCTGTTGTTGCTGCCGATTAAGATGAATAAAGTGAATTTTAAAATCCTTTATTGACAATTCTTTATTCAGTCACTGAATTTGTCAATAATGACAATCTACAATATTCATATATCTCCGATACCTAGCCATGACCCAAATGACCTAATTACGCACTATCCCCACATTTATGAAT
>OZ035880.1:150206479-150290587 GCA_964034835.1 Muscina levida | reverse complement strand
CTCGTACGTTGTAATAAATAAAATAAAATATTATTTAAGTTTTAGATTGGAAATTTATAAATACAATAAGCAACAAAGTCTTTAGGGCATCAATAAAATAAAATATTAAAATTTCATAACTTGAAGGACAGTATATTGGTACTACACAGAAAAGTCTCAAAGTAAAACGATTTAAAATGATGTCATTTAAAAAGCAAAGTAGGTGGTGCAAGGCCAAATGATTTTAAATTAGAAAAGAAATAATATTTTAGCAAAGAAATATGTAAGGTGTCAACGAATCTTATGGCCTAAAAGCTATGGTCAATAAAATTTAAAACCGGTAAATTTTAATAAAGAAAAGTTAAGGTTTCTTTAAGTCATCCTGCCCACAAGTCATCCAGACAGACGGACATAGCGCAATCGTCTTTAAAAGTCATGTAATGAATGTGATTTTAAGATACTTGGGTTCAAACAAGTCTCCTTTAAGGCGTTTCACATTTTCTAGTATCAAATGATATATTTATATATATATACCTTCATATATAATTAAAATTCTTACTGCGTCTTAAAAATATTATAAATGTTGAAACAGATTGAAGTTTCACAGTTTTTTTCCATTTGGAAATAAAAACACACAGGTTTACTGTTTTCCACCATGACAAGATACATCAAAATTATAGATTGAAGCACCAGACCGATGCACTGCGATTTAAGGCTTAAACTTCAGACAATTCTTTATCTTTTGAAGCATCAAACGAGTATAATGAATTAATTCGTCATAGAACTTACACACTTTGCCTAAATTTATAATACAGAATCAGATGACACGATCCCCTTCCATCGCATTGTCTACACCTATTGACATGACCCATTAAAACTTCAGTTTCAAAAAAGAATATCATTATAGTAATTACTTTAGTTATTACTAAACTTTACTTGTTGTTTTTAATCTTCTCTCTGGCATTCATGTGTATCTTTAAAAGAAAATGTAGAAATACGAGAAGAAACTTTGATTGCAAAACTTGTTAGTTTGTGGGTTTCTTGGTTTTCAATGCAACAACAAGCAACCTCTGCTCACAAATGTCAGTACTTGAAATACACTGCATTGCTAATATCTGCCTGTACTCTTTTACTATTCGTGCAACTGATAAATTTAAATGTGGTTTTGAACAAATTTACGCTAGCGTAACTTTCATTTGGCACCATTGCCATCAATCGATTTATCTGTACGTATCTGTATGTATATGTATACCTATCGATCATTTTGGTACTAAGTGAATTCTTGCATTTAAATTGCATATAAACTATTCATTTGACATAAGTGGGTACACCCAACAACAAGCTATTCATTCATTCCCGCCAGAGACGGTTAGAGAGGGTATGAGAAAGGAAATGTGGGAGAAAAAAAAAACACGTACTATATTTCATTTAAGATATTTAAGGATATCTGATTATATACAACGAGCACCATTCAAGAAGAGTTTTCGGGGTAATACATACCTTAAGTCAAGTGTATAAATTTACAAGGCTCTGATTTGATACGCAAACTACAACTAAACAATTTCGTGAATGTTCTCACACACAACATTTACGTACACATACGATATATAAGAACGAACAAATTTGTCAGTTAGCTCCTATGACTATGTGTATTTATATACGAACATAAGTGTGCACTCAGGCAAATACATGCACAGCACAAGCACATTTGAGTTTGTGAAATTAAGGATTTTAAACATATTTGTGTTGTTACATATACATACATAGATGCCAACATGTGCTTGTTTATCGTTGTTTGGGTAAATGCAAATAGAATGAAACGAAATTGTCTTTCTAATTAGAAACTAATTTTTAAATTGATTTATTTGGTCTCCTTTTATGTCATCTATATCAAGTAATGTTTGAGACTGGGTGGTAAAAATGTTATAGTACGTTTGCCATATTCATGTATACAGCTACATATAGTTTGTGGCCAACATTTAGTTATATTTCGTACTTTACCGAATTAGTAAATCAAACTTATAAATTTTCCAACACATCTCCTAATTGGATGACACTGAACAAATTATCATAGATGTTTTGCTGTAGGTTAAGCACAAAATTTTACTAATTAAGTAATATTATAGTCAGAGGCTGCCAGATAGGGATAGTTTTAAGGACATACTTTTACATTGGGTGTAGCATGTGTTAAAGGAAATTATAAAGAAAGTGTGTATAATGCACCAAACTATAAGCGAGCGTTTGCTGGTTTTGTAGTGTTTTTTATTAAGAAAATAAGCGACAAAACATGTTAGGCATCGAGCATGTCGAGATTTTTGCGTAGACATTCAGAATCATTTTGTGGGCAGTGTGAGTTGAAAAGACCATTGCCTTTAACTGAGTATATTGAGAGAGCACATCCGTTTAGTGGTAGCAAATGTGAGAACGTGCAATGTAGAGTAACCTAATGGCATGCTACCACAGATGCGTCTTAGGAAGTAGGTAACAGAAGTTACTGAAGCTTAACACATACGACCCCCGCAAACGTTATAACGACCATGATTTACGGATATGCAGCTGGAATGTTCGAACTCTATACAGAGGTGGTGCCTCTATCTAACTGGCGGATGTTCTCGACGAATACACGGCTGACATCACCGCCATTCAGGAATTGCGGTGGACGGGTCAGGGATGCACACGTCGAAAGATCTGTGACATATTCTTTAGCTGGCATGAAGGTATGTCGCAAGCGATAAGGACGTGCGTGTGATGCGCGGTGCAAATATTCAATCGGACCACCACTTAGTTGCAGCCAAGGTACGCACACGCTCGTAACCAAACGCAAAGGAAGCTAGACAACACAAAGCTGCATGCCACCGAGGTAGCTAATTCCTATTCCAACCAACTCTCTTAATTACTCCAAACGAACCCCAATAGTTCTGATGTTCCCAACATACAGTGGCAGAATATTGCGAATTCTATGACCACTGCCGCAACGACCGTACTGGGTTATGAAAAACCACGTTCAGACAAGCTCTGGTACGATGATGAATGTCGCGAAATGTCTGAAGATAAGGATGCTGCATGCACGGCAAAACTGCAGCTAATGGTAACGCGTGAATAGACGGAGCGTTATAATGAAAAAAGGATATAAATAAAACGCCTACTCAGGCGGAAAAAGCGTCTATTAAGAAAAGAACCAGGATATCATAACAGTGATAGAGGTGAAGCCCAAAAGTTCTACCAAAAGGTTAAAAGCAAAGGTTTTGGACCAGGGATCCCCACCTGTAGGGAGTGAGATGGATATCTGGTCTGGCATTCAGAGTGTGCTGCAAATATGAAGGGAACACTTTCGATGTCTGATCGTTCCTGAAGGTAGAACAAGGTCCGAAATCACGCCAATCATCGACGATCGAGTAGACTGTCTACCATCGAGCGGGAACAAGGTCAACACAGCGGAAAAAAACAAAACTACGGGATGCGGTGGACTGCCGGCGGAGCTTTTTAAAGCTGGCTACATGCATGCACCAGCTCATTTGGCTAAAACAATGCATGCCCGATTACTGGAATCTGAGTGTTCTATATCCTGTGCGTAAGTAAGGCGATCCAAGTTTGTGTACCAATTATAGCGGGATCAAACATTTACGCATCGCTTACTAGGTCCTATTTAGTGTGTTTTGTGAATGACTAAAGCCCATTTTAGGGAACCTCATTGGACCTCATCAGTGGCGCTTTAGAACTGGTAAATCCTCGACCAACCAAATATTCACACTACGACAAATCCTGGAGACGATCTAAGAAATGCAGATCGACACCTTTTTCTGTTTATCGACTACAAACCTGCATTCGGCAGTCCGATACAATATAAACTATTAGATGTTATGGTTGAGTATGGTATCCCCGTCAAGCTGATACGACTTTGCAGGATGACACTGACTGACACGAAGTCTTCCGTGAAAATAGACACAAATCTAACAATGCCATTTCCTACTAAGCGAGGCTTTAGACAAGGCGATAGTTTGTCATGCGTCCTCATTAACATCATAATGGAGATGATCATGCGGAAGGCAGCAGTAAACACGACTGGCACCATTTTCAACAAAAGTAGCTTATGGCGATGATATAGATATCATTGGCCGAGGACTACGGGATGTATCTGCGGCCTTTTCCTGCATTGAAAAGCAGTCGGCAAAGGTGGGTCTAGTGATTAATGTGGAAACTGATTTTACCTGTCTGCTCTACAACACAGATTCCTGGGTAATGACGCAGGCTGATTAATCTATTCTAGGAGTTTTCGAGAGAAAAATATTTGAGCCCATCGCCGTTAACAGCGAATGAATCATGAGCTGTACAGCGACATCGACGTAGTCATGCGCGTTCAAATAGACCGAAGGCGCTGGCTTGAACATGTTATAAGAATGGACGCAAATGCTCCGGCTCAGAAGTCTTCGGCAATAAACTCGATGGGCTTCGCAGGAAGGGGCAAAAAAAATTTCGATGGATGGACCTGATGAAAGAGCTGTTATCTAAGCTCTGTGTGACGAACTATCTATGGAGCGCAAGAAACCGAAGCGCTTGGAATAATTTTCTACGTGCGGTTACTGATAGATACATTTTTGTTGTTGCTGCCAATAAAGAAAAAGAAGAAGAAGTATTGCATAAACATCTGTTTCATTGTACCAAAAAAGTACTTTTATTGTACCAAAAGGTACTTTTATTGTTCCAGAACAATTTTTTTGTTACAAAAGATACTTTTATGAAACATGTGTTTCATTGTACCAAAAAAGTACTTTTATTGTACCAAAAGGTACTTTTATTGTTCCAGAACAATTTTTTTGTTACAAAAGGTACTTTTATTATACTAAAAATTAGTTTAATTGCAGCTAAAAAAGTACTTTTATGGAATCACAAAGTACTTTTACAACAAGTACTTTTGATGTACAAGAAGTCAATACCGTCAAATTGACAGTTCCGAAAACTAGTTTGAGAAGCTTTTAGTAGATTTGTCTGGCACTCGCGACACATCGCCCATAGAAGCAGATAAAATGTTTTACTTGTTTCAACCTTTGTTTATGACTGGAGCCTATCTTTGAACATACAAATTGTTTGTATATAAGTTTTAACTTAAGGCTTATGTTAAATTGGTTTTCTACCTATTTCTTGCTAATCTTTAGTATAATTTCGTAATATTCATTGCTAAACAAACATATTCAATTTCGATTCCCAACACGGAAATAGAACATCACCAACAATACCCTGAAAAAAACAAGGAAGACAATTTAAATATTTCCCTCTGAGTGCTTATTTCTGTTTGCGATTCTTTCTTTCTGTAGGATTTAACATTTTGCCATTTATTTTCGCTGTTTGCTACCTTCTTTGCTTCCCATCGATTCCCGTTCATGTGGTACTTGTCCTATATCCTAAAGATTTCTCGTTTGTACTGTTGTTTATTTTTTTTCATTTCTTCTCACTGTCATCTTATCCTTGTTTTTGATACTTCGCTCTAACAAGAAAATTGTATTGGAATCACTTACAGATATGTATTTACCATGATAAGTCTGATTGTGTGTACATAATAGCATCTGTACATATGTTTTTGTGTGTGTTTGTAAAGTTATTCTTAGGAAATCGGAAATTTTTGTGCATTATTGTTTTGTGTCAGGATGTATATTGTTAACATTAAACAGATGACTTATAAACATAAACACGATAAAGAACAATTTGAGAAACAACAGACCAAAAAAGAATGATTTTGTTTTATGGTGACGTCGTTGTGTCATTTCCTATGTTTATTTCTATAGAGTAGTGAGTGGCTTATGTTAGGTTTTGTTGTTTGGTTTGTATTAACATATATAACAGTTAGTTAGTTTTACTGAAATTTGATATAATTAGATTTGTGGAATAATGTTTGTGGCAATAGTAACACGTATTTTGCATAATTTTTGTTTACGGTAAGTGTTAATTGTAATGAAGAGAACTGATGCACCGAATAGCAGAATAAAGCCAACTGCAGCCAGTTATAACAGATTGTTTTTACCTTCTGTGTTTTGAGTTATTGTATTTTACTTTCTCTTTAAATATTAAAACAAACTCGACAATGAGACATTTTGATTTCGTAAAAAAAGAATTACGAAAATCATTTTGCCAGTTTTGAAGTATGCGCTTTGCATATATTCCTTACACAGTACGAAACAATAAAAAAAATTCAGCTCATTGATTTGGGACTCAATTCCGAGAACTGCACGTGAAAATAGCCCCAAAAAGAAGAAGTTCTGCATTATTCGTTTTTTTAGGTTACATGCCATAATAATTTAATATCGATTTGAAGTTAGTAAGTATCGTATAGGGCAATTTGTTACGTTTTAGACTCTTTTGGTTGACATAACATAAATACTGGTGGCGTATGATTATCATAAGTAATATTTCACGTAAATAATACGCCACGAAGTACAACAGTTTCATTGTAACTGCTACAAAATAAAACCAGTTCGAAATCATTTGATGAATGGAAAAGTGAAACTGTTGCTAATGTAGGGAAATGTATGAGCAGATTAAACGAATTATAATTTTGAGTTTTTTTAAATTTGTTTCAGCTAAATCGGACTAAACGTGACAAATTCCACTATACGATACTTACTAACTTCAAATCGATATAAAATTGTTATGGCATGTTTCTTGAGAAAACGAATGACGCAGACCTTCTTCTTTTTGGGGCTAATTTCACGTGCAGTTCTCAGAATTAAGTCCCAAATCAATGAGCTGAAAAATGTGTTACGTAGCCAATTAGGAATCAGTGGTGGCCCGACCTAAATCACCATTCTTTATATAGAAATATCTTGATCTACTTTATTGCAGCATTCTAGATTGCAGCAGTTATTATCAAGTTTAAAATATTAAAAAAGTTGCTGGACAAATTATTTGCTATTAGTTCACTAAGTTGTTATTACCACTTTTCAAAGGTCAGTTTACGATTTGTGCCCCAATAAATATACAATTTCCATCGAACTGATTGGGAAGCGTGCATGGCTCCACATTGAAGTTTAAGACGAAAAATTTCGTGCTCTTTTATGAAATCCATGTCCAGGTTTTGTCTTCAAGATGTGTCCATGCATGTTTCATATAACTAATTTGTTTTATTGTTTAATATATAACCATTTTTAGATATATCCAGATCACTATCGAAAGGTACTCACAATTCGCTTACTCCCCTCACAACCAACTATAGAATGGTTTTCTTTACCGTGACGTCAAAATACATAACTTGATTGGTACTAGTATTGTAGTCGTAAGTTTCCCCTGTATGAGAGTTTGTATTTGTGCTGAAAATAAAATTTATTGTTTTCAATTGAGTGCAAACACTCTAGCATTCACCGCACACACACATACACATCCAATACTCTGTAGTATAACAATCGGCTTAATAATAGACACACGCAATGTTGTTTCCTGCGCTATGTGCTATACTCTTGCCAATACATATGCTACAGCAGGCAAACACACACACACACACACACCCATCCAAACTTATTGTGCCAAAGCTTACTACAAATGGACAAAAGAATTCCATTTCTTCTTCTTCAATCTTTTGAGTGCGTTTGTGTGTATGTGAGTACAAAGAAAGTATATTAACAGTTCACGTTACCTAAATAGACAGGAGTAAAGAATATCATCGACATTTTGGCAATTCCAACCCTCCCTGATATTTCAAGTGTGTGTGCTACTATATTGTATTGATGTATGGCTCGACGGGGTTATATAGATCGTTATACGAATGTGTGTAAGCGTGTCTTTATAATGTGCAACACATTAAGTCGCAGAACTTTTGTCTATAAATCACAAACATACAGACACAATATTTGTGTGCCCCCTAGAGCAATATCAACAGCCGTGCAAACTTTATGCCATACATCGACAACAATACGACGCTTCAAGAAATATACTACATACCAATACACTAATGGCCATTATTTCATAAACACCGACACACCTAGCTGGGTAGTATATATGGTACATATGTATGTATGTACATTTGTTGCTTTCTCTAGTTAAGGTTATGATTTCACTCTCCGTTTTGCTGTAATATTTTAACATTAATATTGATATTATTAGAAAATAATAAATTAAATTATATCAATATATCAACGACAATGGGTGGTAAATAATTAGTTTCAATTTCGCTATGGTACACGCTTACCTACATACATATTTGTATGTATGTTTGTGTGTTGAATATAAAAAATAGCCTCATATTGGATTAATATGTTTAAAACGTGATCGTTGCTAGATAAAATGCTGTAATTTATTAATTTTTTGAGCTTTGCATGCGTGTTGCTAGGATGTGGAATCAAACACATATGCTGTTTTATCAAATAGTTAGAAATATTGTTTATACTTTTTGACAGGGATTTCATTAGTCAACGCACTATGGGTAGGCAATACAAGTAGTTACTATATTTGGCAGTCATAATGAACGAAAGTTTGACTGTGTTTAAAAAGTTGTCAAAAAAGATGTATTTAATAATAATAAAAGCCAAAAAAGGACTGCTCATAGCAGCAGCATTCTGAATTATACTTACATAGAGCGGTTTCTGAGTTAAAACAGCTACAACTAAAGCAGTTTTGCCACTAAGTCATCTGTATCAATCATCCATGGACGATCTTCTCGCATTTGGGTTAGGTAACAACATTTTCATATCCTAATCCAAACGGATGAGGGTATATATTATACGATTCAAGAAAAAGTTCAAAAAGTTGGGCCCCTAGTTTCTTTAGAGAAAATACGTTTCAGCTTGCCGGCTGGATGGCTGTTGGGTGTGTAAAGTGAAACTTGCATCTAAAGACGACTCACTTCTTCGTGGTGATACCTGGGCAACGTTATTAGTAATATTTTTATTATGAATAGCGATAGATAGTGGGCGACGAACCCTGATTGTTAAGCTAGCCACACGTCTACAGGCCCTTTTCTGCCTATAAAAACATGAATAAGAAAAAAAAATCTGGCGGAATAAAAATAAAGTTATGGGATTGCAAACAGGTAGAATCGCCCCATCCTTTCTGTCGACTTCCATATAAAGTTACCCAAAATTCATCCATTACTTCCGAACAGACAACTGGAGACTATTTGAATTTGGTAAATTTAATACATTGTAAAAGTAGACAAATCCTCAGAAAACCGAAACCTTTACGTCACCTCCCATACAAATAACAGAAATCATCCTCAGATTTTTTATGCTACGACGAATAAAAATCAGAAACGTTGTGGTGTTCCAACTGGTATTTGGAGCATACCCAATTTCACGAAAATTAATATTTTCTAATAAATTCGAAAAGAAACCCCTCACCACGCACCTCGCGCACGAACGGAGTGAAGGGTATAATAATTTAGTTCTTCCATTTGTAACACCCCTAAGGAGGCGTACAAATATATATATTATATATATGTATATGAGTTTACCCGGCAATCGTTGTTCTGCCAACCAATTTATTTCTAGTTAATATTTTGGTTGTAAAATACAACATAACGAGCGCGTAGAGTATATGAAAAAACAGTTCTCATGGGCAAACAAACCTATATTATAAATTTTATTTAAATTGGGCCATTCCGTCAATTTTTCGATAAATCCACCCCAGCGCCACCTACCGGGTCCAGTTGAATATAATTTTTTTTCTCATGAATAAATATAGAAGTTTAACATACTGGGTTTGAGTAAAATGGGACCATTAATATAAATTTTCGAAATTGGTCCACTCCAACACCACATACCTGTTCTATATATACAACAACTTTGCTCTCATGATCAAACAAACATACATTCTGAATTTCAGCAAAATTTGTCCATTCGTTCTAACTTTCTGTAAGAATCCAACCCAGCGCCACCTACCGGGTCAATTTGTATATACAATAGTTTTTCAAGATCAAGCAAATATGTTTTTTAAATTTCAGTTAAATTGGTCCATTCAATCTAGTTTGCGATATAAAATCACCCGGAGCTACCTCCCGGTAGCCGAATTTCAGTTAAATTGGTCCATCCATTAAAATTTTTGATATAAATCCACCCCAGCGTCACCTAGCGGTATGAAAATACAAAAGAGACGAAATTTAGAATACAAGTTTATATCCTCAAAACGGAGGTAACATTCTAAGGTGAGCCCGATCGATCAAAAACTATTCCTACCTCCCGCAAGCTTCTGTCCTTCAATAGAAGGACGAAGATGAGTCTGATCGGTCAAAAACTACTCCCAGCTCCCATACAAATTGCCCATTTGTTGGGGCCTGTACCCGCGATAACAGCCGTAGTTTAAGAGCTACAGAACTGAAATTCAGTATTGAATTTAGTTTTAAGAAGAGGAAGATCGGGAAAAAACTACACCCAGCTCAAATACTTACAATTCCTTTGGCGGTTCCCGTCTGTCCCCGCGATTACAACAGTGGTTTAAGAGCTATAGAACTGAATTTTGATATAGAAGTTTCAATTCTCTATGTAGAGGTTGTGCTCTGAATTGAGTTATTTCGGTTATTTCGGTTTGAATTACTTCCATATAAACAACCCCTTTTTGGTAGTGTCCATTCGTCAATCCCTGCGATTACAACCTAAATGTAAGTGATATCGAGCTGAAATTTGGTATACAAGCATCTATGCCCTAAGCGGAGTTAAAGTTATAAGATGAGGAAAGTCTGACAGAATCTACACTCACCTCTCATACAAAAATGTCCCTTTTTGGGGGTGTGCCTCTGTCTGTACCCCGAATACAGCCGTAGTTTAAGAGCTATACAGCTGAAATTTGATATAAAAACTTATATTCTCTAAGCGGAGGTTATGTTCCGAATTGAGTAAAATTGGAGAAAAACAAATCCCACTTTCCATACAAGCTCCCCCTTTTTGGGGTTGTCCATCTGTGTTAACCACCACTTTTTTTGCGGTACAAAGTTTAAAAAAAATATAGTTGTAGTCCATATCTGAACTTCGACATAGCTGAAGATAATTAGTTTGAGTTTATTTTTGTGTGAATTAATTAGAGACTTCTTCCTTGAATGTCTGTTGGCACTGCTAAATACCTTTTCGGTACGCCCGTACAAGATGACTAAGATGAGCAAGATTGGTCAAAAACCACATCCACCTCCCATACAAACACCCCATTTCTGGGGGTCTCCGTCTGTCTGTCCCACGATTACAGCTGTAGTTTAAGACCTTTCGATTTGATATATAAGCTTATTTCTTCTAAGCGGAGGTTAAGATTATCATAAGCAATATCGCCCAAAAACTACTTCCACCTCCCTTACAAACTCCCCTTTTCGAGGTATCTGTCGATTTACAGCCTTAATTAAGAGCTATCGAGCAAAAATTTTTGTTGAACAGGCTTCTATTCTCTAAGCGAAGGTGAAGTTCTAGGATGAGCAAAGTCTGACAAAAACTACTTCCACCCCCCATACGAAATTCCTCTTTTTGGGGGTTAAACAATTCATAACAATTTTAGCTCATATAAACAATTTAAAATCAGTATTAAATATTTTAGTGAAAAACTATTGACAAAAAAAGAGCTGCGAGAGGCTAAAAAACTCCCTTTTTGAGGTACAAAGTTTAATTTAATGTTAATTAACTCCTAAAGTAAAGCAATTAGAAATATAAGACATTTAACATTTTTTATGTGTTTCATTGTCAATCAATTGTGTATAAAATTTTTACAATACTATTAAAGACTTTGCAAAAATACGCACTTTCATCTTCACACCACCCTTAAGCTTTTTGACATAATCGATCTACGGAATTTGTGCCTTTTTTCATTTCCTGGTGAATTCTGACTGGTCCATTGCTGACTTTAAATATTTTCTAAGCTTTTGCTAAATTATTAACCAATATTTCTCGATTGGGCGAAACTCCGGGGAATTTGGCAGATTGAACATTTTGGGCCAATTGTCCCCTTGCTTGTGGATTGTGGTCTTGTCCTTTGAGAACTTGAGGATGCAATTTCTTGCTATTTGCCTCGTTGTTCAGGACCATTCTTTAGTTGTAGTGGAAATAACCAGTTACGTCATAATTTTTACAAAGGGCCAAATATAATTGCCATACTAGTTACATTTGTTGACATGTCTTTAAACGTCTGGTCAAAATCGGTAATTTTCATAAACTTGAGAGTTAAACCATGTCAAGTTGATGTTTAGAATAAAGTAAATATAGTCGCTTAAGTATATATAGATGGTTGTATTCGATCTTTATCCCAGATCATACGCATTGTAGTTACGTGTTAGAATAGCTAGTGAAAAAGTAAGTACAATCACAAAGTTCAGTTTCTCAATATGAACATATATGGGCAAATCTCAGTGTGTCAAACGTTTTATTCGTACGCTTCTTTAACGAATTTTCATACCATCCAAAGTTATATTTGAGGAAAGAATGGAATGCCCGATACGTCAGGATTTACCCAAATCTAATGGAAATTGTCTTGCTGCACTGAGTAAATTTTGATTAAACAGACTCTTAGCAGTTATATGGTAATACTATATAATTGATAATTACCATTTGTCTAAGTTGTAACAGCCTTTCATATTAAAAATAATTTACATTTCCCCCTTCAACAGTAGTTAGGACAAATCATTTAAAACTACTTACCTGTAAGCATTTGTTCTTTTTTTGGTCTCAACATAATATATACGAATTCAACCACTCATATGGCAATATATTAAATTTTCTTCAACCGTATCCGAATTTTTCCCACGGAAATATGCGACACAAAAAAAAAACACACAGCTTAAATTAAACATTTGTAACATGTAATATTTCGTAACCCAAATAAAAACGTGGTTTATGGAAAATTAACTTCACTGCAACCAAAGCAGCTCTATCATGGCGAATCCTATAACTGCACGGTGGTGGTAATCATAAACGAGAAATGACTGGAAGCCGTACAAGCATTTCAAACACCTTTCTCTCTGTACATACATACCAAAGTACATTTTGTCCAGCTGGACACTTTTGTACGTTTTTCTTCTTTTTTCTCGAAATTAAATCCGAATGAAAAAAAAAAACGTAAAAAATAGGTTAACGTATGACCGCAAGAGTAGCACTAAAGTTACAATTTTGCAAATCTAAATTTGCATAGAATAGTAGTAGTGGCAGTAGTCGTACTAGTTAGTGTATGTGTAAGTACTTACTCGTCGACATTAGTTGAAATCCAAACAATCTAAATGAATGTACGTAATAGTAGTGGTGGTATGCAAAAGTAGTAGCATGTAAATGCCCGAATGCATACAAATTCCTACTTTGTACTCGTATATGTGTGTATGAATGGTTTCAAAGGTATGAATTGTGGTGTATACTCGTATGTAGTAACATATGTAATGTATAATGTATAAATACATAAATGTTAAAAGGTGTAACAATGAAATGTTTTTGTGCAACAACAATAGGGAAAACTACAAAAAGCTGCAAAGTGTACAAAAATAAAAAATACATAATTTGGATTAACTGTTAGTTTATGAAGGGTCAAGCACGGGAAATATGTAATGAGTGTTTTATGAAAATGACACTAAAAATGTCTGGGCTGTTGGACTTGAATTATGTGTTTTTTTTTTTGTTTGTGTATATATGTATGTACGTTGGTGACTTGTGGCATTCTGTTGTTTAAAAATAATTATGTCCAAACAAGCTGATAAGCTATGTAAGAATGTCACATATGATATGAGCAGAATTTCAACTAAACACAATCCTAAATATAATAGAAAATATTTCAGAATTTTAAATTACTGTATAGCATTGTGTAAACTTTTTAAAAAACATATTCATAATTTAGTCTGAAGTTTTTGAGACCGCAAAAAAGGTTATAGTTACAGCAGTTAGCTGAAAAGTTTTGGACAAAGCTTTAGAGTTTTTACAAATATGTAAGGTATGCTAATGTTTTGTTTTGCCCTTTAGTTTCAGAGATAATATTGTGCAAGTGACACTCATATTTCACTTAATTTACTTTTTGGAACTGATTTAAAGATGATTGGCACTAATGTTTATTGAACCACTAATGTTAATTGAACGCTACACTTTATGATTTGCCTTTATTTAATTAGTTGAAGTAATCTTTATTGATGGATATAATAAAGATAATAAAGATGTAAAGATTGAGTATCCTTAACCTGGTGTTGTGGAGCTTATTTGTAAACACCTTCGTGTAGTCAAACAATTAACAAGCCAAATCAAAGGAATATGACTTTCGGAAGGATGAGCTGAAAATATTGTTATGAATTGTTTAGCCCCGAAAAGGCGGAGTGTTGTATGAGAGGTGGGTATAGTTTTTGTCCGAATTCGCCTATCTTATAACTTTATCTTCGATTAGAGGTAAGAATCTTAAATACCAAATTAGAACTCGATATCTCTTAAATTAAAGTTATAATCGCAGGGCAACACAGACGGGCAAAGCAAAAAAGGGGGAGTGTGTATGAGTGATGGAAGTAGTATTTGTCCGATTGTACTCAATTCAAACATAACCTTCATTTTAGCTTCATAGCTCTTAAACTACGGCTCTAATCGGGGGACTGACAGACGGACACCCCCAAAAAAGGAGAGTTTTGTATGAGAGGTGGGAGTAGTTTTCGTCGGATTTTGCTTATTATTTAATTTAATCTCCGCTTAGAAGCTTGGGAACCAAACTTCAGATTGATAGCTTATAAATGTATGCTGTAATCGCATGGTTAGACGGATACCCCAAAAATTTTGTGTTTTTATGGGAGGTGGGAGTAGTTTTTTTTTTTTCAAATTACTTAATTCAAAACGTAACCTCCGCTTAGAGGATAGTAGTTTGTATACCAAATTTCAGTTCTATAGCTCTTAATCTGCTGGTGTAAACGCGGGGACTGACAGATGGACACCACCAAAAAGGGGGTGTTTGTATGGGAGTTGGGGGTAGTTTTTCTTCGATCTTGTTCATCTTAAAACCTAACCTTAATTTAAAGGATAGAAGCTAGCATAGAAGCTCAGCTCTATAGCTCTGATACTACGACCATGACCGGGGGAACAGACAGACGGACATCGTCAAAAAGGGGTGTTTGTATGAGAGGTGGGAGTAGTTTTTTCCAAAATTACTCAATTCAGAACGTAACCTCCGCATGGAGAATAGAAGGTAGCATATCTCTTAAACTACAAACAGTTTGTATGGGAGTAGTTTTTTTACCGATCTTGATCATCTTAGAACTTTACCTCCGTTAAGAGGATAGAGGCTAGCATACCGAATTTCAGCTTGATAGCAGTTAAATTTGTGTTGTAATCGCAGGGATAGACGGACGGACACCCCCCCCCAAAAAGAGCGTGTTTGTAACTAAGGTGGGAGTAGTTTCTGCCCGATCTTGCTCATCTTATAACTTAACTTCCGTTTAGACGATAGAAGCTTGTATAAAAAATCTCAGCTCCATAGTACTGAAACTGCGGCTATATTCAAGGACAGACAGACGGACACCCCAAAAAGGGGCAATTTGTATGGGAGGTAGAAATAGTTTTTGACCGATCTTTCTCATTTAGAGCTCAATCTTTAGAGAATATAAGCTTTGATTCAACATTCCTGCTTAATACCCCTTAAACTACTGCTGTGATCGCAGGAACAGATCTCAAAAAGGGGAGTATGTAAGGGAGGAGTTTTTGACCGATCCTGCCCATCTTAGAATTTAACCTCCTCTTTCACAATATAAGCTTTAATTCAAAATCTCGTTATCTCTAAACTCCGGCTGTAATCTCGGTGACAGACAGACGGCTAAACGGACATTTTTAAATTGACTCAGAATTCGACGCTGATCATTTATATACATATACGCCTCCTTATAGGCGTTGCAAATGGAAGACCAATATTAATAAATCCTTCACTCCGTTCGTGGGCGAGGTGAAGGGTATAACAATAAACCGCCATAGAAATGTAATTTTTTAAAATTCTTGTCCAACATTTGTAAGAAATGTACACTTTAGTAAGTTTACACTATAACCATGCAAAATATTGAAAACATTTTCAAGGATATTAAAACGGGTTTAGAATGTTTATATAGCTAAAGTCGATATAGTTTGTCACACAATTGAAATTTTTAAGTATTTTTCCAAAAGTTTGTATTAGTTCGTACATTTACATAGAAATTTAAAACATATTGAACGACTAACAAGCTTCTGTCTATATATGTTCTTTCCTGTCCCTACATACCTGAATACAAAGTAATTCATCTTGCTGAAAAAACAATCTTGCAAATTTATACAATGCATCCAATCGGACCTAGAAATCATAGCGTGTACAATCTCTATATAAATTCGGTACATATCAAAATAATGCAATTTTAAACAGCCACATGCATTTTATCAGCATTCATTTTTTTCTAAACTCCCGCGCGTAAGCGATACTTTGTGTAATAAAATTCCTATGCCAGATGATATGTGGCGCATAGGTACTACTACTGGCATAAATGTGAGCTCATGTCGCAACACTTAGTTTTATAGTAGATATGGAAATTTAAACCGAGGGGAAAATTAGAATACTTCACACAGGAAAGACAGCGTTGAGAAGGAGAATGAACCTCTAGCTTACGTGTACCAGTAAATGTGAAACCTACACACATATGCTGCCCAGGATGAATGTGTTGGATTTATACCACATACCGGGGGTGACTACACCACACATGTGAAGATTTAACGCGAGGATACTGGTGATTTCAGTACTGGTTTCCACTTCGCCTGACTCTGCTGTCTTGTTACAAATTATGCTTATATTTCGGTATATGAGTGTCTGAATAGCTGGCGTTTTAAACTGACAACCACATCCAATTAAATGCCACTTGTACATTTTTCTACACCCTCCCGCTGTACTTTTTCGTTTTGGTTTTTTTTCTCAAGCATTGCGTTTTTTTTTACAGTCGGTAATGGTGCAAATTGTATATGCGGAAATAAATTTTTCCTAGTGTAATGTAGAGTAGTGTGGATGTGAACAAACTTTAGGTCTTTCCATAATATATATGGCGGCTCTTTTTTTTGCAGTTTTCTTCTCTTTTTATTTTTTTCTTGTTTTATGTAACATGAGTAGATATTTGTCTAAGCTTTACCTGTAAAGAGGTTTACCAGCACTTTCACGAAACCACAGGACCATATAGACTCTGTCATCCTTAGCTTCCGGTTCGATGTCACATGGCAAAGTGGCCGTACGACCCAGCACCGCTTCAACTGCCACCGTGGAAACTGTAAATGAAACAAGAGCAAAAAGCAAAGCGACACGTTACAAATGTTCGAATTATTTGGTTTTCTATTTCTTATATGTTGTATAGTATATATAAATATATAATATTTTACAGTATTAGTCTCCTTGAGACTTTTAACAAAATGCACACAAGAAACTTCGCAATCGTGAAATGCTCAAAACGTGCCTTAATTAGAATTCGCATGTACATTCGCACAAAGCCAAAGAACAAAACATTTGAATTGAGTGAACGAACGTTTTGGAAATGGAATGCCATTTCCTTAATTATAACCTCAAAGTGCTAGTGAGGGCAAAAAGCGCAGGCAGAGGCAAACGAGTCTGTAATGATATCTAGTAAAATGTGTGTAAATTGTGTTCATAGAATTTTTATTTCGTAGCAGCACAAATGAACTTAATTTCCTAACTCATTAACACGTTAACACACATAGCACAAAGGAACAATTTAAAAGTCTTCCTTTTTGTTTGAATGATTTTAAGTCGAGTGTGGATGGAAGGCAAACAATGATGTGAAACCATTACAAAAGCTTAAGAGCACATAACTAGCTGTGATTTCAAATTGGATATTAGTCGACATTTTCTCAGGAATTCAAGGAATTCATTGAAGGTAGTGAGTAAAAGAAGAATAATTTCAATGTGGTTTAGTTGTGTGCAAATTTGATTTGACGGAAGCTAGAAGTGCATTTACATTCTATTACAATGTTATTTTTAATTAATTGTAGTCAAAATATAGCATATGTGCTTTAGGGCCATAACTTTTTGCAATTTTTGCAAATATCAAAAATCCCTCGCTATAGAGATAGATATAGACTTGTAGGGCATGAAAAAGTATTAATAAATATGTTGCCACTTTGAACTTTTTATGTTGTCTTTATAATTTATTCACTTCCAGAGTTTATCTTGTCTCAAATAAGTTATTTTTGTTTAAATTCTTTTATTATTTTCAATACCAAACCATTTTTCATATAGATTAATGTTCAGCAGTTGTTAATATGTTATTATGTACTTGGGGTACCTGAAGTGGTCAGACGATATTATAATTTTTTTTTTTTAAAATAAGTAATTTTCTTTTGGAAGTTCCAAAAGGGGTCGGCTGAAATAGTCCATATTTATTCCTCAGCCAAACTCTTACTAGCGTACATCATACAGAAAATAAGTTTGAATTGATGTATATGTAGGTCAATTCGATCATGTGTATCTGATGTACTACAAGGGGTGTGACAAATGTTTTGGTTTCTGACCAAATTGAAATATTCTCCGGTTGTTCGTTTGGAATTTATGGAGCAATATTAATTATCCAAACAAGATTAATTTTGTATGGGAGGCACCAGAAGATGTCAACTGTGATCAACTTACAAAAATGATATATATGAAAGACTATGATGGTCAATTCGGTAATTTGTATGGGAGGTACGAGAATGGGTGTGGCAAAAGTATCGGTTTCCTAGCGATTTGTCTACAAAAATAGGTAATTTTGTATTGAAGGTTCTAGAAGGTGTCGGGCTATTCTACTCATTTACAATCCCATTACTTCGTTTTTAGAAAATTTTAATACTGTCAAATTTTCATAAGGATCAGTTAAAGTTTAAACAAATTATCCTGCCCACCAGTCAGACAGACGGACATGGTTCAATCATTCTTAAAATGTCCTGAAACGAATTTGGTCATAAAATATTTGAGGTCTAACACGTCTTACATTTTCTTAAATAATATATACCCTTATCCCTACTTTAAACCAAATTTGATTCATGACTTTTTAAGTCGTTTTAGACATGTCCGTCCGGCTGGTATGCACTATAACATTCAAAGGACGTAACCAATTGTTTTAAAACTTAGCATGGGTTAATATTTTGCCAAAAGTCGTTACGGGGTTTCATATGGGCTACATGGCCACTCCCATTATGGTACCTCCGATGCAAATGTACCATTCCGCCTACTTTTGAAATCGAGTAATAATATTAATGCACTCAAAGCTATCGTGCCCAAATTCTGCATTTTATTAAGTTATAACAGGATAAAGTTTTAGAGAAAAAAATGGAAGTCCCCCCTTCTGGTATCTCCCATACAAATATACTATTCCGCTTTAGAGATGGAGAAATTATATCAATACAGCCAACGCGATCTTGCCTAAATGCAGTATTTTGTTAAGCTATGACAGGATATCGTTTTGGGGAAAAAATTGGAAGTCTTGCCACGCCCCTTTTGTTACGTCCCATACAAATGTACCATTCCGCCCAATTTAGAAAGCGAGAAGGAATATAAGTGCACCCGAAACGATAGTGCTCGAATTCTGTATATTGTTAAGCTTTAACAGGATAAACTAACGGAAGAAAAATTTGAAATTCAGCCACGCCCCTTCTGGTACTTCCCATACAAATGTATCATTTCGCCAACTTATAAATCGAGTAATAAATGAGCTTTTAGCATGAGGAAAAAAAGTTCCAATACAACATATCAAAAAAATAGTTTTCGAAACGCCCAAATTTTTTTTAAGGTTATTTTTTTTAATAGGTAAAAATAAATCGGTTGATTAATTTATTTTTAAATATGATCTTTTTGTCACGCCTCATCCGAAAATGAAAATTTCTTCTAGATATTTAAATCTGTTGTTGCTATATTTGTACTAAATTTCATCTCTCCGGGTATAAAACACATTTTCGTCACGCCTATTCTGCAAAATTAATTTTTTATGTGTGATACTGTCCATAGGGCCTCTATCATAGGCTACATGAAACATAATTAGACAAAGGGGCGTGGCACCGCGCATACAAACAGAAATTTAAATCGGTCATATCTCAAGAGCCATTCGAGGTATGAAGATGAGATTTGCTACATATGTTTCTGATACAAAGAGGAATACGTCTCGCTGGAATATGGGCGGTGCCACGCCCCTTTTGAACAAAGTGTTATCTGACCGAAATAAATGGACCGATTGCAATGAAATTTTCACAGTGTAGAACTATCCGTTTGGCCTCTATCATATGAATATGAATCATATGAATAAAAACATAATTAAACAAAGGGGCGTGGCATCGCCTCCACAATCCAAAATTTCAATCTGTCATAATTCACGAGCCATTAAAGGTATGAAGATAAGATTTGCTACATATGTAAATGGTACATGGATGTTTTGCATTTCGCTGGGAAATGGGCGAAATTGAAAAAATTTTTATGTCCGTCATACGATTGTAATAGCATTTTTGTAATAAATATATACAAAAATTTTGACTAACTGATTGTGTGAAATGGCTGTAGATATGATGATGAAATTTGGGGTGGTCGTTTGCTTTTCGTCCGTTTTAGTTAAGCGATACGAATGCATCTTTTGAAATTCGAACTTGTAGGGATAAAAAGGGATTAAAGTGGTACAATCACTTCGACCAATGGGATAAAGCTACAATCACATAAATGTGTGTCCGTTCGTCTTATGAAGCGTTTGCATTTTATCTGTATTAATTAAATTCTTAAGAAGATCCATTGTAAGTACGGGCGAAGCAACGCGAGCCGGGAAAGCTAGTCTATATATTAAGTTTTATCTCTCTAGGTATAAGATACGGTTTTTCCACAGATTGAGAAACCAATTTCGTCTGCAAATTTCAACCAGCCCTACGGAGTACTATCAGTGAACCAAATTTTATATCTTTAGAGCTAAAATGCAGTTTTGCCACTTAAATCCTCCCATTAAAATTTCGTCTGCATATTCATAACTGTGCTGTAGGGTACTCTCATGATATCAAATTTTATCTTCCTAGGACTTAAATACAGATTGGCCACGCCCTTTCCGCCCATTAATCGAAAATATAAATTTCGTCTGTGTACCAAATTTTATCTCTCTAGCTCAAAAAAATATTTTGCCACGCCCACTCCGCCCATTTAATCCAAAATTAAAAAATATATAACTTATTAAATTTTGCATATAGAGCGTTTTTTTTAGGAATTTTCGATATATTAAAGAAGTGGGTGTAGAAATGGGCGTGGCCAAATTTTTTCTTTGTAATAACCATTCTCGGGCTTTTTTGCACTTAATAACAAAAAATTAGTTACATTGGTTAATGCGTTCTCAAGTGATGGCCTCACCAACTCACTAATTAATTTTTATATATATTAGATTAGAATGACCAAAATACATAAAGTCGGGTTGCAAGATGTTTAATAATAACGTAGTATCAAAATCACATTATCTACACAGTTATAAATTTAAAGACTTACAGTTATAATTCATAGACCTGCCGTACACATTTTATAGCTGTATATTTTCATAGTTTTTCTAAACATTTTCAGCTACAATAAGTTTTGTCCTTCCTTTGCTCAGCATTTCATATAATTAGGAGGATATGCCTTAAGTGAGCAACGATGCTAAATCTCATTCCCAAATGACCACTCAATTTTCCAACATCTTTTTCACATTTCGTTTAAAATTACCAAACGTGCCCTTGGTTGGTCAATTCTCTTTCTATAGCTTTAGGCTCACTTGGGCACCATCACACATTTATGTATATACATATTTAGGTTCCTTTTAATACTAATCACAAACGCTAGAGTATTATTACCTAGTTTCATCTGGAACTCTTCTTCTTCTTGCCTACAAGCAAACACCTTATATCCTGAATCACAGCTAACGTACGTGAGTTGGAACGTTAATGCCGAATTGACGATTATATTTTCTTCTTTGGCGTAGTAGAGCCAGTAGTTATCTTAACATTAAAATTGCCACTTTATGTCAACAACAGATATTTTGCAGTAACACCCACCATCACAAGCACCAGATTTTCACTATACTACATTGCTGCGAAAGGACTAAAAACTACGATAGGTGCCATCTTTAGAATGAAAGCGCACACATTCAAGCAGGCAAGCAAGCAAGTAAAGAGGTGGCACAAAGCCGCGCCAGGGAAATACAGGGAGAGTTGAACTGGAAACAGCCAACCACAAAGACAAACAGCAGAACAGAAAAATGAACAATAAAACAAAGCTTGCAGCTCTCGGAACTAAGTGTATAGACAATGGAAAAGTAGAACACCTGCATTTTCTTTTGCGTACCAAGACGAGAATCGTAGCAAGTGGGTAGTAAAGAGTTTGGCGATAAGTTCGGTGGATATTTTGTTTGGTGAATTTTTATGAGGCATGTCTATTATTAATATAAAAGATAATCCGGACTGGGGTTTTCGTTGAAGTCAGTTTCGCACCGGTTTTTTTTTGATTATCGATTGTTTCGTGGAATTTTTTACACTTAAAGTTTGTAGTGATGGTAAAGAAGACACAACAAAGGGTGCTGATGATGATACAGAGTTTGGCTGTTGCATAATCCATTTCACACAACTCTTGTAAAATAAACTCTATTAACAATAAAAGAAATGATCTTCAATCGAAAGATCATATCAAGGGGAATATTTTTAAGCCATATATTAAGTCCTTCCAAACAAAAAAATCATTTAAAAGCTAAATTTGTTAGTTATTAATTTAAATATCAGACTTATGCCTATGCCAATGCAACACAGAAATACATTTAGTCGAATCCAAAGGCAGTCATTCTTAATTTAAAATTTTAAGATTTGCTAGTTTTACTTTGAGAGACGGCGTCATTGCCTTTAGTTCACTCAGCTATTTTAACTCTTTCATATATGCCGTCTTTCCAAATTGGAACTACATGCTTCAGATGTATTTTCAGGGTCATAGCTTAACATTCAATAAACTTAATACTACGATTAGCCTTAATGACATCCCCTTTTTAAATTCCCCGACAGCCTGATGCATAGATTCATACATCTATTTAACTTTAGTTTGTTTTTCGATTTTCCTGCAAAAGGAGTTTATATGTTTTGCCATGTGTAGTATATCTAAAACGTAGGATATCCTTGGCGTTATATGTATGTAAGTAGTATATGTATGTCGAAGGAATGGAATAAAGGAGCTTAAAAAGACATACTAGGAGCGAATAGGGTGTGAAAGGAAAATCATTGCCATTTTAGCAGTAAAGACGATTTAAATTGCATTTGACATAATGCATTTGCTCTTGCAAGTTGGTGCTTGTTGTGCCACCTTCACACCTGAAGTGCTTGAAATAGAGCAGGCGAGCACAAAAAGACGCAGCTGAAAATCAAGATAGTCACAGATTTTTCAGCTCCTTCAGTGAAGCGACTTATATTCATTCTTGTGTGTATTAATGCCAAGGTAATTAAATGTCAAGATGTTGTGGCTGTTGTGGTAAGTTGTGAAAGGATTAAATGTTGCTAATTTAATGGTAATGCTTTTATCCGTTCTTGCACTTTGCTGCCGTCTACCACTTTGGTTTCGACGCCGTGCAGAAAAGTTGAAAAGTTAAATAAAATTAGAAAAATAATGCTTTTTTTTGTTATATGGCAGGTTAATAGCACTAAAGTCGCCTCGGCCCAACCCCCCACCAACTATAGCATTATAGATTTTATAAGAAATTAAAAGAGAAGTAAAACTTATTAAATGTATGTGAAAGAATAAGTGGAAGAGAATAATAATAATAACAAATGTGGAGTAGATAAGAAAAAATTTATTTAATTCGAGAGATAGCTGGGTAATGAGAAATCGTTTAATGCTGGGGATTATTTAAGGTATTTATATAATCCAAAAGTTAATTTGAAAGCAGTTGAGGTGTATTTAAAATCTGATTGATTAATTCAATTAGCTTTAGTGGTCAATTACAAAACTGCAAATTGATTTTCTATTCCTACAACGTATTTTTAAAATGTTTCGACTTCGCCAAGGCCTGTCCCTAAATCTGGTCTCTAATGTTAAGCGATCTCCATACCAGAAAAATGTTTCTATTTATGTCAGTTTGGGACATTGAGCCAACCAATTCATGTGCTTTCCCTTTACATCCTACGCCGATGATATAAATTTAAACGCATGAAACAGGAATCGAACTCTGGTCTTCCACATGATAGTCGTGTGTTTTAACTATCATGCACCGGGCGGCTCTGACACCATAAAATTGATCTACTCAAAATTTTGATACCATATACATAGTTATAAGAATAGAAGAAACAATAGGTTAAATGCAATTTTGATATATTTGTAAAAACACATTATTTTGAAATTCGATTCACGAACAAATGTATAAAATATATATTACACTTACTAGCGATTAGTGATAAGTTATCGATTTGATCACAAATTATCCTTCTTTTAACAATTGAACTCCTTGTTTAGGAGATAAAGGCACTGAAATGAGTGGGGGAAGCCCTCGATATTCATATGAAATCCTGTATATGTATATGAATATCGATGGCTTCCCCAATCATTTCATAGTGAGACTCCAACACATTTCAAAGTAAGATTCCGATTGTACATTAGTGATCCCCCAACAATTCTATGGTGGATACTCATTAAGCTCCTTTTTGCGAATGGGTACTGAGTTCTGGAGTTGAGATCCCAACTGTGTCTTAATGAATTAACAACTATTGTATAGTGATCACAAGTTTAGCTCCTATTTGCTATTGGATGTTTAGTTCTAAAAATAAATACAAATACAGTTTTTCATTTGAATACCAACGGCTTCCCAACCATTTCAATGTGAGAGGAAACAGTCATCGAGCAACTTATTTTAAACAAATTTTCGTATTGTTTAAGGAAATGTCGTATATGCATAAACAATATTCTATAATCCTATCCCGAAAATGTTCTGTGTAAATACCTTACAATTACCACAACCAATAAAAATAGTGATTTTACCCGGATAAAACCACATCAAACCCCATTTAAACCGAGTATACGAATATGACAAATTTCTGAAATGGGATGGATTAGATAAGCTGGAGTGGATCCGTTTATATCACTCGAATTTTAAAGAAACATTAGCTGGAACGGATCAAGGAGCAAAGAATATTAACAAAACTTGGGTTCTGTTGGGGATGTACAGTGAAACTCAAGCTGACTCACAACCTCCTTCGTGGTGGCACATGGGCAACGTTGTTCGTGATATTTTTTTTTTAGCATGAATAGCGGCAGATAGTGAGCGACCACCACTGATGGTTGGGCTAGCCCCACTTTTTAAGTCCTTTACTGGCCGCCCAAATGTTGACGACCCCCACAAACGTAATAAGGACCATGATTTAAGTATATACACCTGAACCGTCCGGACTATCTATAGAGAAGGTGCCACTATCCGACAGGCGAATGTCTTCTAAAAATATTAGGCTGACATCAGCGCCAACCAGGAGATTAAATGGACAGGGCAATGATGCTCGCGTCGTAAAAATCGAGACATCTATTACAGCTGCCATGCCGAAATTTGTGCATTTGTAGTTGGCGAGAGACTCAGACATCTTGTCTCGCTATTCAATGCTGTTAGTGATCGAATAGCCGCAATCCGCATCAAGGCGAAATATTTCTATGTCTCTATGATTTGTGCTCATGCCCGGAAATTAAAGATGCATTTTACGAGCGCCTGGAGAAACAAACGACCGCTGCCCTGGTGACGACATTTAAATTGTTCTTGGAGACTTTAATGCAAAAATAGGAAGGGAAGATGTTCTAAGTCCATCGATCGGTAAATACAGACTCCAGACAACGGGTTTGGGCTGGTTTGCTTCGCAGTGGGAAGCAACATGGTAGTGAGTGGAACCAAATGCCAGCACAAAGATATCCAAAAGGCAACATGGCTATCCCCCGATCAAAACACCAAAAATCAAACTGATCGATTGGCAATTGATAGCAGACATGCAAATAGTGTCATTAACATGCGTGTTCCGTGGTGCAAATATTGACTCGGATCTTTAACTGATTGCAGCCAAGATGCGCACAAGATTGAGCGGAGCGAAAGACGCACGTAACCAAACACAAAGAAAGCTGGACATCGCGAAGCTGCAAACCCCAGACATAGCCACTGCCTACTTCTACCAGCTCTCCCACCTACTACGACACAACGCCTCTACTTCGGACGTTCCCGATACACAGTGGCAAATTAAGCATTCCATGGCAGACAACAACCGTGCTAGGATATGAAAAACGATGCTGAGACTAATCCTGGTACGATAAAGAAAGTCGCACAGCATCTGAGGAACAGGATAAAGGGCAACGCTAACCCGTGATGTTGGGAAACGGCACAAGAAGAAAGTAAAACAGGCGAGACAGTTATTTAAGCGAAAAAAAACCTTTAGATGAAGGAACGGGAGAACGAGGATACAGAGCGATACAGGGATAGAGGTGAGGCCCGAAAATTTTACCAGAAAGTAAGAGCAAAACGCTATGGTAATGGGCTCCCCTCCTGTAAGGACAAGGATGGAAATCTGGTCACAGTTACGCAGAGTGTGCTGCATATATGGAGAGAACACTTCCAGCAACTGCTGGTTCCAGAAGGCAGTGCACGCGAAGGTATCACGCCAATTGTCGACTACGGTTTAGATTGCCCACCACCAAGTCAAGCCGAGGTAAGAAGAGCAATATCGCGGCTAAAAAACAATGAAGCAGCCGGTGCCGACGAACTTCCGGCAGAGCTCTTCAAATCCGGTAACGAGAAGCTAATAACGAGCACGCTTTAAGGGTGCATGCCCGACGATTGGAATTTAAGCGTATTATGTCCTGTGCTGAAAAAAGGTGATCCATGTGTGTGCTCCAACTACCGTGGGATCAGCCTTTTACCCCTCGCATATAAGGTCCTGTCGAGTGTACTATGTAAAAGACTAAAGCCAGTGTTATCCAACCTGATCGGGCCTTATCAGTGTGGCTTTAAACAAACAACAGACCAGATATTCACACTTCAGCAAATCCTGAAAAAGACCCTAGAGAAACAGATCGACACGTACCATCTTTTCGTCGACTATAAAGCTGCCTTCGACAGCCCGATACGGCAGAAATTACTCGAAGCCATGGCTGAGTTTGGTATTCCCGCGAAGCTGATACGCCTTTACTCAATGACGCCGACTGACACGAAGACATCAGTGAAGATTGTCAAGGTCCTCACGGATCCATTCTATTCCAAACGAGGCCTAAAACAAGTCTACGCCATATCATGTGACCTCTTCAACATGGAGATGATAATGAGGAGAGCTGCAGTAAAAACGTGGAGCACGGTATTTACCAAAAGCCACATGTTACTCGCGTACGCTGATGACGTAAACATCATCTGTCAAAAATGTCGAAAATGGCTCTAATAGTGAACGAGGACAAAACGAAGTTATTAGTTTCAACGAACAAAGAATCTAATCGTTCGGAAAACTGCGTTCACATTGACAACTATGATTTGGAGGTGGTAAATAATTGTATCAACCTAGGCTCCGCCATCAACAAAACAAATAATGTCAGCCTCGAAATCCGGAGAAGAATCCTGCTTGCTAGTAAATGCTACTACGGAGTCCTCTCTCAATGAACAAAAATTCAGCTATACCAGATACTGGTGCTACCTGTCTTAATGTATGGTTCAGAATTCTGGGTTATAACAAAAGCAAATGAATCGGTTCTGACAGTATTCGAGAGGAAAATACTCCGTAATTTATACATATAAATTATATATGGGCCCATCATCGTTAAAGGAGAGTATCGGCGTCGTATAAATCATGACCTGTACGAGATGTACACTGTACACTGAAGCTTGACACTGAAATTGACGTGGTCAGACGCGTTAAGGTGCAGCGGTTGCGCTGGCTAGGTCATGATGCATGGACGAAAATGCTTCAGCTCGAAAAGTCTTTGGCAATGAACTCGATGGACGGCACAGAAGAGGGTGACCAAAACTCCGTTAAAAATACCAGGTTACTAAGAACCTTCCACAACTTGGCGTGACTAACTGGAGAAGAAGCGCAGAAGATCGAAGCGCTTATCATATGTTTCTACATGCGGTATATAATCCAATAGGATTGCAAAGAAGTCCCAGTAAGTAAGTATTAACAAAAATTAAATATCTGGTGTAATATCAATGTGATAGCCTGTGTACTAATGTGTAATCGAACTGGTAGGCGTGGCACCTCCTTTATAAAATAAATGTTTCATTTACGATATCAGGAGAAGTATAACAGCGACATTGGTATGTCGCTTTGTATGATTTCCTTTTGCGGAATTGATTGGAATAGTATGCCTGGCACCTTTCAATATATTTAACCGATATTAAATTGTTACACTACGACACATCTTTATGTATACCTTTAGCGTCAGGACGAAATTTTCTAGGTAAGCTAGTATTTTACAATAACAAATACTTTAGAGGTTTAATTTATGCATTCTTATTGTGTAAAAGTACATGTATTTCAATGTATGCCTTTTAGGTATATTAAACCACGCCCACATACCAAAAAACATCTGTAATTCTTTTATAAAACATTATAAATACTAAAATCCACGACCGAATAGTGAAAATATATGTAATCTACAGTTCCTTTCAGTTAGACAAAAAATTATGTAGTCAATTTTATTCACATTAGATCACAATATTAGCCCTAATAGTGGCACAAACTAACTAAAAATCCCATCTATATTATTAGTATTCATTCTCTAATATTTATAACCAAATGTTTAGTCAAAATTTTATATTTTCAGCAATTTCTGTAATAAAAATATTGCACTAATTATAAGCTCACCCTTAGGGTTGAGGGTACATATCATTTGATACGAGAAAAAGTGTAGTGCAGGAGACGTGTTGGAAGAAGTATCTTATGACCAAATTCGATTCAGGACTTTTAAAGACAGTTAAGGCAAATAATTTCTTCAAGCAGTCTCTAATGAAACCCACAAATTCAAAATCATTTTTTCACCTGATTTAAGAAATCTTGATATAGCTTATAAATATATTAAATTATCATAAAACAACAAAACTAAGTGCAAACACCCTATGCTTGGTTGTATTTCGGTTTTTTTTTTCACTCGACAATTCAAAAAAAGGTTCAAAGGATGAAGCACAAACAAAAATATGGAAATCTAACATGCATACATATGTATATATGTATACTACTGCTCTAAGCCAATCCTATTTACTACCATTAGTCTTTTTTTCGTCCTTGTCGTTATTTAGTATACATTTAGTTACAATACACCGACAGACAGACGGACAGACAGACATGCACGCATATCCTTTCGTTTTTGTTTGCAAAATCTAATGCTTGAATTGAGCTGAAATGCCCTGCGGTTTAATTTATTACCTTTCGGTAAAAGTGTGCAAAATGCCCATGTTAAGATGATTTTTGTTCATTTTTCGTAGAACAAAATTGGCAGCAAAGGGAACACGGTGTTTTAGGTATTTGCACAAGTGTACAAAAAAGAGAAATTAACATAATTTGTGATGAGAGGCAGGCAGTCAGCCAGGCAACCAGAGTTTCGCACGCGAATCCAGGAGTGTTGTCTTTTTCCTCCTGGCATAAAAGCACCACACATATCCAGGCATCGTACTCATGGATGTGTGTGTACATATTTGCTGGCATATACAAATTTAGCTATAATGATTGGATGATGGGGAAGATTTGCCTGGCAGCTAGAGCTCCCCAAAGGGGAATCATGGAATCATTTTTACTCTTCGATTTGCTGGTGTGCTACATATTTGCAAACTGTATGTCTGACTGTCTGTCCAAATGTCTATTATTGTGCGACTGTTAAGGTTTTTGTTTTTGCGTGAGAGTCGAAATCAATGCATGAAATGTGCTTTTGATGTTAAATATTTTTTCCAAATGCTGTTGCTGTGGGTATAACTCCCCCCCGCTTTACCAATAGCCTCGATGGTAGATGATACACAACATATCCACAGTTCAGTCTGTTGTCCCAACTGAGTATTTTACATTCGTCCGTCTATGGCATAAAATGTTTCACTCTCACTAGCTGTACACACAACTATACACACACACACACATAAAATACGATAATATTTATTATTTTCTTGAATATAAGAACAGTGCGGTTGATGGTTGACTGGCTGGATGAACTCGTGTTATTGCCAGTGGTGTTCTCTTCTGCCGTTATTTACTGATGTTCTTTATCAGTTACGCTTGAATACGTATTAAGCGTAAACGAAATTCATACACCGAATTTGGTATTCAAGCAAAAGTAAGCAAAAGGGAAGAGAGAAAAAAAAATAAGAAACACAAATCATGAAAGAAAATATAATACAGAAGTGTTAAGATAAATGAGTTGAATATTTACAACAGAAAGCAGCTAAAATTAATGTAGCAAAATAAGAAAAGTGATGTAGCGGGAAGAACCGCACTTGCTGTTTCTTACCTTGAACATTAAATAACTATAAAGCAAATTTGTAGGTGGTGGCATAAATAAAATCATTGTGCGAATATAGAAGATGTGTCAAAAGTTTAGAACTTTAACACTGTATATTAATTGTTGGAAATCTGTACCAATCGCTAAGTTTAGTTAGCGCTTTGATTATGAGTTTATAACAAAATGAATGTAAATTTTTGCCATTTCGCTACCTCAAGTAATAAGCAACATCATGGAATTATGACATGTAAACTTGACACTATGATATATATTTATCAATACCACAGTACAACACATGATTTTGGGAATCAATTCTGAGAACTTCACGTGATAGTAGCCCCAAAAAGAAGAAGTTCTACATCATTCGTTTTGTCAAGTTACATGCCATAATAATTAAATATCGTAGTAAGTATCGTATAGAGGAATTTGTCACGTTTTAGGCACATTAGTTACATTGTTTAAGGTGGCGTGTGATTGTCATAAGTAATATTTCACGTAAATCATACGCCACAGAGTACAACAGTTTTATTGTAACTGCTACAAAATAAACCCCGTTCAAAATCATGATGAATGGAAAAGTGAAACTGTTGCTAATATATTTTTGTTTAAATTTGTTTCAGCTAACTCGGACTATTGGTTCTCGAGTTATGTCAAACAAAAGAGCCTAGAACGTGACAAATTCCCTTATACGATACCTAATAACTTCAAATCGATATTAAATTATTATGGCATGTGACGTGACAAAACGTATGATGCACAACTTCTTCTTTTTGGGGCTACTTTCACTTGCAGTTCTCAGAATTGAGTCCCAAATCAATGAGCTGAAAAATGTTGTACTGTGTATGGTAACACGATATATGATGAGTGCAAACATAATGCATTTCATATGGCATTTTTCAGATAGTTTTCGGTTTTTAAGATTGAAATTGTTTTTAACCAAAGATATAGAAAGTTTTTTTTTAACGATTGCAGAACCCAAATGTTTTAGGCAGTGGAACTGTCGCTATATTTTCGGGACATACGGCGATGGTTAGAAATATGCACCCACACACGGCATCATACGTAGGCGGGTGCTTATGCCTATGACATTAAGCAAGATCACATTCCTGCTTCTGGCAATCACATCTTATGTCTGTAGCACTCTTTCCTTTAATACAAACAAAAAAAATTGTCATGGTTTTCTATTCCAACATTGATGTTGACATTTTAATAGAATGTGTTTGTGTGTATGTGGCCAAAACTCCAGGCGTTCGTCTTTGAAGTTCTTTAATTGAAAATATGCAGCATCGCATTGTTGGAGACAAAGCCTAGTGGGTGGCAGGTAAAGACAACGTGTGGTAACAATTTATATCCTGCTTGTATTAAACCAAAATTAAATTTTCAATATATAAAAAGCCATGTAACATGTTTAAGATATTTAAGAAATTCGTAATTTGCAATGTTTATGTAATATCATAATGCTACAAAACATTTGGTTTTGACCACCAGTAGGGTAAACTTTTCTAAGTACGAACTCAGGCCTTAATGGCAACAACAACGTTAGCAAAACTAAAGATTTAAAGCAGGTCACGTGTGCCTCACAACATAACATTGTTCCGTATACCACATACATACAAACATATGTCTGATTGTGAATACACTCCGACTGCAGCAAATAAACTTCAACTATTCGCTTTTTTTTTTGTAGCACGGCGAAAAAAGTCTTGCACCATAACAGATGAAAGCAAAACAGCGGCAAAAAGCACTACAACAAAAGTGCAGCTGCAACAAAGCACAAATAATAAAGTTAGTTTGAAGCCAAGAAGAAAAACTGTAAAGGGGAGAAAACTAAAAAAAAAACTACAGCATTATTCTCCAAAGCGCACATATGTCTTATGTCAAAAAAATACAACAAAAAAAAACATTAAAGGCAGCGAAAGATGTTTTCTTTTACTTGATACACCCTTCGCCAATAGCAGAGGATTCATTAGGGCATACCAGCGAGTTTGTAACGGTTGTAAGATCACCTTTGATGGCAGAAAACAGTGTGAAATCTTTATACATATGTTCTAAAATCATGGGTCGGTTAAACTACTATATCGCAAAGGCACAAAGTACTAACGCCAAGGGCGCCAATGATCAAAGAAATATGGATGAATAAGACAGGGATCGATCCCAGATCTCCCGCATGATATTCAGTTCTGTTTTCTAATCAACATGCCAGGGTCGGTCCAATTAATAAACAAGTGATTAAGGACAATTTTGCAACAGGTTCAAGGTCAGATATAAGACACTATTCAAATTATTAGTCAGGAGTCAGTTGACCCTTTAGCGGACAACGCTTTACATAACGTTTCGGTTTCCTATATACAAAAATTTTGGACTTGAATTTCAAAAATCTTATGATGCGTTTCATGGACGTGCTTGTGATCCGTGGTACTAATATTGGCTCGGATCATGACCTAGTGGCAGCCAAGGTGCGCACATGATTGAGCGGAGCGAATAACGCACGTAACCAAACACAACAGAAGGCGGACATCGCGAAGCAGCCAACCCCAGAGATAGCCACTGCCTATTCCAACCTGCTCTCCCACCTTCTACAACATAACGCCTCTACTTCAGACGTTTCCGATACACAGTGGCAGCATATAGCGCATTCTATTTCAACCGCCGCTAGGATATGAAAAACGGCGCTCAGACGAATCCTGATACGATAAAGAATGTCGCATAGCATCTGAGAAACATGATGCTGCCAATAGGGCAACGCTACAGCCTATTGTAACCCGGGCTGTTAGACAACGGCACAAGGAGACAGTATAACAGGCGAGACAGCTAACATATATTAAAGAAAAACAAGTCAGATAGAGGAACGGGTGAATGAGGATATAGAGCGATATAGGGACAGAGGTGAGGCCTGAATTTTTTAACAGAATGTAATAGCAAAAGGCTACGGTAATAGGCTCTCCTTCTGTAAGGATAAGGATAGAAAACTGGTTACAGCTACGCAGAGTGTGCTTCTTATATGGAGAGAACACTTCCGGCAACTGCTGGTTTCAGAAGGCAGCGCACGTGAAGGTATCAAGCAAATTGTTTACGACGGCTAAGATTGCCCACCACCAAGTCAAGCCGAGGTAAGAAGAGCAATATCGCGGCTGAAAAATAATAAAGCAGCCTGTGTCGAAGGACTTTCAGCAGAGCTCTTCAAGTCTGGTGGCGAGGAGCTGGTAACGAGCACGCATCAGCTTCTACGCACGGTTTGGCTGAATGTGTGCATGCCCGATGTTTGGATGACTGTTCTGAAAAAAGGCGATTCAAGGGTGTGCTACAACTATTGCGAAATCAGCCTTTTACCCATCGCATATAAGGTCCTGTCGAGTGTGCTTTGTGAATGACTAAAGCCAGTGTTATCCAACCTGATCGGTCCTTATCAGTGTGGCTTTAGACTTCGTAAATCAACAACTGACCAGATATTTACACTTCTGCAAATCCTGGAAAAGACCCAAGAGATACAGATCGACACGTTCCAATCTTTTCGCCGACTATAAAGCTACCTTCGACAGCCCGATGCGCAGAAATTACTCGAAGCCATGGCTGAATTTAGTATTCCAGCGAAGCTGATACACCTTTGCGGCATGACGCATGACTGACATGATTTCTTCAGCGAAAATTGGCAAGGATCTTACGGAACCATTCTATACCAGACGTGGCCTTAAACAAAGCGACGGCCTATCGTGTGACCTCTTCAACATAATGATGGAGATGATAATGAGAAAAGCTGCAGTAAACACGAGTGGCAAGATATTCAACAAAATCAACAAAATCGAGTTAGCTGATAACGTTGACATCATAGGTCGAAAACTGCGAGATGTAACTGCAGCCTTCTCATGTATACAGAAGGTATCAGCGAAAACGGGTCTAACGGTCAACGAGTACAAAACGAAGTTATTAGTTTGAACGAACAAAGAAACTACGTGAAAGTTGACAACTATAATTTCAAGGTGGTGGATAATTTTATCTACCTAGGCTCCGCTATCAACAAAACATATAATATCAGCCTCAAAGTCCCGAGAAGAATCCTGCATTCTAATAAATGCTACTACGGACTAAGCAAGGGATTTAATGAAAGAGCCATATCTCGACAAAAAAATTCCAGCTGTACCAGATACTGGTTCTACCTGTCTTGATAAGTGGTTCAGAATCCTGAGTTATGCCACAAGCAGATGAATCGGTTCTGGCAGTATTCGAGTGAAAAATACTCCGTAAAATGTATAGGCCCATCACCGTTAACGGAAAGTATCGGCGTCGTATGAATCATGAGCTGTACGAACTGTACACTGACATTGATGTGGTCAGACGCATTAAGGTGCAGCTGTTGCGTTGGCTAGGTCATGTTGAAAGCATGGACGAAATGAACTTGATGGACGGCGCAGAAGAGGGCGACCAAAACTGCGTTGAAAAGACCAGGCTACTGAGAACCTTACAGAACTTGGTGCGATTAACTGGATGAGAAGCGCCGAAGATCGAAGCGCTTATAAAATATTTCTACATGCGGTGTATAATCCAATAGGATTGCAAAGAAGTGCCAGCTAAGTAAGTAAGTGAGTAAGTACTTTCATTTTAACGAAAAGAACTTTTGTTTTGTCAAAATGTTCTGTTGGTAAAGCCAAAAGCAATTATACGTCAGAAAAAAGTTATCGGAAAATTCTAGTAAAACAACGTCATTCACAAGATGCTGAAACATTTTGAAGAAAACTACTTACAAAGGTGTAAGTAGTGTAAGTGAGGCGAACATTTTATTTCCGATCGTAGGGAGGAAAACATAAGCTCTATAGATATGAATTTCGGACGAATTTTTTAATTTCGGTTAGTAAGCGGAATAAATAAATATTACGTCCAAATATAAATTATTATTTTTTAAGTAGATGAACAGGATTTGTACCATATATACAGATAAAACATGATAAACAGGTAGTACTCGGCACTTCAGGTACGATATATAGGTAAACTTTATATTATCGATCTTTAGTCATAGAGAGATTGCATTTGATACAAGAAGACATTGTTAGTTTGACCAGGTTAAGGAGTAACTTGGATTAAGCATTTTCATCAATAGCAGGGCGTATAATATTGACTACTGAAATTAGTCCTTTATGTAAGCAGATCAAACATTTTATAGAAATTCGTCAACAACACATCAGCGAAGCATTGTAGGGTCCACTAGTATTTTGTAATGTTGGCGTGAGATTGAAAATAAGTTGCAGTTCTGCCATATTTGGCGTAATGCAAACAATGTAACAAAAAAAACTATTTATTTTATCTAGACTAAGCTCAATTTTCTACTAAATAGAAAACCTTTGGCGAACTTATCAAATTCATCTTCTCGTCTTTACAATTGTATACTATGCTACAGTTGCCACTATGGTGGGATACTTTAAAATGATTTTTTTCCCATTGAAAGTCGTACTTCTTTTTTAGTTTGTTCTTGACTTGTTGTTTTTTATTATTTATATTTTCATTTGTTTTTTTTTTCTTGCTTTTGTTTTGTTTTCTCCTCATCTTCCATATTGTCACTTACACTGCCGTGTCTTTTGGTCTCGAAGCTATATTAATTTGTGACATCTTTAGCACATGAACGTGCCACATATTTTTGTGTTACAAGGTAAATGTTAGGCAACACATACATACACATACTACAAACACATACCTGCATACATACAAATGGAGCTACCTAAAAACGCGTTAGCAGGTTTCAGTTTTACCGTATTGTTGCTGCTGTTGTTCTACTGCAGTTGCACAAGTGACAGTAGTGTTTTGTTTCGCAACAACAACAACTACAACAACAGCAGCAATTGTCAGAGAAATGAAGGTATGCAACCAGGCGTTATCTAGCTGCCAGTCAAATACAGTCATATTCTGTTTCGCATTTAATTGTTAGCAGAAAAAACAGAAAGGAAACGAAACAAAAGAACTCAACTTTTTTTTCCCCGCTGAAGAATTTTAACAGCTCAAAGATACACACACAGAGAGATTGCGGTCTTTGCTAGCTGCTGTGCTCTCTTAATTATACTCTCAACTGCAGTGCAGAAGTGAAAGTAGAACACACGTGTTAACCAAAGGAAAGACTCTTAAATGAACTTCTAAGTATTGAATTGGAATGCACCAGGCTTATATGAAGTGTATTAAGTTTTGTGTTAGAGCGCTAGCATACATATAACAAATTGTATGATGGAAGAGCACGTTGCGAAATCTTGTTAACTAATTCTTTTGGGACTTTTATGAAGTTTTAACGATTGGAAACGTTAAGATAAAATGATTGCTAGTAGTGTAGTATATATAATATTACAAACTTACTTACTTAGCTGGCAATTCTTTGCAATTCTATTGGATTATATACCGCACGTAGAAAAATATTATAAGCGCTTCGATCTTCTGTGATTCTTCTTCAATTAGTCACCCGAGGCTCTAAGGTTCTCATTAACCTGATCTTTCCAACGGAGTTTTGGTCGCCCTCTTCTGCGCCGTCCATCGAGTTTATTGTCGAAGACTTTTCGAGCTGGATCATTTTCGTCCATGCGTACAACATGACCTAGCCAACGCAACCGCAGCACCTTAATGCGTCTGACCACGTCAATGTCAGTGTACAGCTCGTACAGCTCATGATTCATACGACGCCGATACTCGCCGTTAACGCTAATGTGCCCATACATGTCACTCATGTTTAGTAGTTGTTTACTACAGCTTTCCTCATCATCATCTGCATCACTATGTTGAAAGTTCTTCCCAATCTTCACTGAAGACTTCATGTCAGTCAGCGTCATTGCGCAAAGGCGTATCAGCTTCGCTGGAATGCCAATCTCAGCCATGGCTTCGAGTAATTTCTGGCGTATCGGGCTGTCAAAGGCGGCTTTATAGTCGACGAAAAGATGGTACGTGCCGATCTGTTTCTCTTGGGTCTTTTCCAGGATTTTCTGAAGTGTGAATATCTGGTCAGCTATTGATTTACTATGTCTAAAGTACTAGGTCTGATCAGGCTGGATAACACTAGCCTTAGTCTTTCTCTTAGCACACTGGACAGGACCTTATATGCGATGGGTAAAAGGCTGATCCCACGGTAGTTGGAGCACACACTTGGATCACCTTTTTTCAGCACAGGACATAATACGCTTAGATTCCAATCATCGGGCATGTTCTCGTTAAGCCAAACCGTACGTAGGAGCTGGTACATGCTCGTTATTAGCTCCTCGCCACCGGAATTCAAGAGTTCTGCCGGAAGTCCGTCGTCACCGACTGCTTTATAATTTTTCAGTCTCGATATTGCTCTTTTTACCTCGGTTTGACAGGGAGGTGGGCAATCTAAGCCGTCGTCGACAATTGGCGTGATAATTTCACGTGCGCTGCCTTCTGGAACCAGCAGTTGCTGGAAGTGTTCTCTCCATATGTGCAGCACACTCTGCGTTTCTGTAACCGGGGAGCCTATTACCGTAGCCTTTTGCTTTTACTTTCTGGTAAAATTTTCGGGCCTCACCTCTATCCCTGTATGGCTCTATATCCTCGTTCTCCCGTTCCTTTATCTAACTTTGTTCGCTGTCTCGCCTGTTTCGCAGTCTCATTGTGCCGTTCGTAGCATTATAAGCAGCATCTTGTTCCTCCTGTTCCTTAGGCGACATTCATCATAGTACCAGGATTCGTCTGTGTGTATCGGGAACGTCAGAAGTAGGGGCGTTGTGTCGTAGACGCTTTCTTTGTGTTTGGTCACGTGCGTTTTTCGCTTGCTGAATCTTGTGCGCATTGAGCAGATATTAGCACCAAGTAATGATATTAGCACCATGGATCACACGCATGTCCATGGCATTAGATGCATGCCTGCCATCAATTACCCCATGATCAATTTGATTTTTGGTGTTTTGTTCGGGGGATAGCCAAGTTGCAATGTGGATATCTTTGTGCTGGAATCGAAGCTAACCAGCCTAAATTTACTGATCGATGGACCAGGAACTTCTTCCCTTCCTTTCGCCTTTATGCGGATTGTGGCTATTCGATCTCTAACAGGATCACTAGACAAGTGTTTCTTGCCAACTACAAATTCACATCCAAATTCGTGCTTTTCGGCATGGCAGCTGTAATAGATGTCGCAATTTTTACGTCGCAATCATTCTTGTCCCGTCTATCGCATTTAGGGTATGGCGGTGATTTTAGCCTTATATTTGTTAAGGACATCCGCCAGTCGGATTGTGGCATCTTCTCTATAGAGAGTCCGAACGTTCCATGGGTAAATCTTTAAATCATGGTCCTTATTACGTTTGCGGGGTTCGTCAACATGTGGGGACTTGCGTTTCCATATACAACAACGTGTTTTTTTGGGTTTTACTACCATATAACTATATTGCAGCTTATTGAAAATCAATAAGTTTCAATATTTCAGGTGTTCCTAACTCAAAACCTTTTTTGTTAGTTTTGTAGTCAATGGTCCAGTGGCCAGTTTAAAGTTGCTTTTGTTAGCAAAATATTATGTGCTCAAATATTTATTTAAAATAATGCTCGCGGTAGGTGGTTCAATACAAATAAAATGTCAAATTCTTAATTGGCCCGTTAACAATTGGTGGTATTTATATATGTTTTGTTTGTTGCACTGTTTATTTAATTTAATTATAAGCGTTTTGTTTTGTGTTTTGTTTTTTGTTGGTCACACAAAATAATTGAAGTACTAGTGAAAACAATTAAAACTGAAATAAGTTTTAATTTAAATTTAATATGTTTTACCGCTGTTTTTAGGTTTCATTTAATTTAAGTAAATTATATTAGGTTACGCTGTACTTGGTGATGCATAGTATGTATTAAAACGCAGCGTTGTAGTAACATCATGGATATAGTTAATATAACTCATACGTCACTGTGTGACTTTTAAGGTACATTTATATTTTGTGTTTTAGGAAATATATCAATGAATACTCGTATATCTTACACAGTACAACACATGATTTTGGGACTCAATTCTGAGAACTACACGTGAAAGTAGCCCCAAAAGTATTTATAGTATTTATTTTATTTCAAGCAAGAGAGCCCAAAACGTGACAAAATCTATACGATACGTACTAACTTCAAATCGATATTAAATCATTATGGCAAGTAACTTGACAAAACGAATGATGCAGACCTTCTTCTTTTTGGGTCTTCTTTCACGTGCAGTTCTCAGAATTGAGTCCCAAAATGTTGTACTGTGTTAATAGCTTAATTGTCAGGTAGGGCGAACTGTGGCCAAATGTACTGATTTAAAGCCTTTTTTACTTTATATTGGTTACTTTCCCAGACAGCAGAAAGGCCATCAAGGTAATGTCTTACAAGCAATAACCCACACTCTTCTTAAATGAATATGTGTCCTAAATTAAGTTCGATTTTATTCATTATTAGTAAATGCATTTATTTAGATTCCACTTAGATGTCCATTCGCCGACTATGGTATATTGAAATTCTACACTTCCCCCTTTTATATTTTATATCAAAATCACAAGTATTTAGTTTAAGGAAGTAATTAAAATTTCGTTTGATTCGCATCTGTTCTTGAATCCCTACATTTATTTTGTAAAACATAATTGATTTAGTTTAACAAAATTTTAATTATTCTTTTATGTTATATACTCATATATATCTATATATGTACGTATATCTATAAACTACGCAACATTATATTATATTTGCAGATATTCTCCATATTTTCCTGATTGCGCTCAAAACGTTTGTGTGCGCTTTGTAAATATGTTTTAATTTTGCTCACCAGTGAACGGAATAATTACTAAATGTTTTCTCGTTTATTTTCAATCGTTTAATTGTACGTTACTGGTAAATATTTTGTAAATAACAACTTTACATTTAATTGTTTTTACTGCCGGTAAACGATAAAATATTTTGCCTTTCGTTTTTCACTGCAACATATTTTGCTGTATGCAACCTGAGCTATTTTAATGAATTTTACGGTAAACAAATACATTTTTTTTGTTGCAGTTTAATGTAGATGTGGCAGAGAAAAGGAGTAAGGGTTCTCTTTGAGAATTTACCTTAATCGATGCTTTAACATAATTGCGTGTGCTTATCCCGCAATCTGGGAGCTTAACACATTGAGCAGTGAGAGGTTGTATTTGTTTGTAGAAATATAGATACGGTTTTGTTTGTGTTAAAAATTGAATTGAAAAAACAATAAATGATTGTGTATATTATTGTGTTCTTCAGACAAAATGTAATGTTGTAAAACATAGTTTGGCAGCTATTGAAATAGCTATCCGCCCTGTCAGTTGTCACATAATCCATTTCACGAAACTCTGGTAAAACAAACTCTATTAGCAATAATAGAAAAGATCTTGAAGCGAACGATGCAAATTCATAACGTAAAAAGAAATTAATGAATAAAGGATTTTTATAGTTAATCCATTTGGTACCGCCCTATGTCAATGATTTTTTAAATATAATGTACTAGTGGGCCCGGCAATGCTTCGCTATTGCATTTTAACTTGTAATATATTTCACATTTAGGTCTACAAAGTACTTTGAAAACGGTACTTAAGCTCGATAATGATATGTTGAGTTTATTAACTTATGTAACTAATTTCAAGCAACTAATTAACATGAAAGTTAACAAATTAAGTGTTGTTGTTTTAAATTCTAAATATCATAGGCTCTATGACGATAGTAAAAAGTTCATCAGCAAAGTCATATCTTTTACAAATCGGAAACAGACTTTCCGTTTAAGATCAAAATTCAATGTAGTAGCGGTAACCGTCTGTATACTAACTCCCTCTTGGGGCGTAAAAAACACTTTTGACATGTCTTCTCCGCCTATTGACCGAAAATAGAAATTTCGTTTGAAGCTTTATGCCTTTAGCCATAAAAACCTCTTTTGTCATGTCTTCTTCTCACATGGTTCAAGAATATTTCCGAATACTATCTTTGTATAGAACTCGTATTACCATTCTATGAGATAATTCGGTCACCAACGTTTGTTTGGCTTTACAAAGTGATGATCTCACGCGCTGTATGGCATTTTACGCCGTCGTGTTGGAACCATTTCTCCTTCAAATAATGTGCAATGACATGGTAAATAAAAAAAATCAATTGATTGTCCACTGGTTTTAGTTCTTCTACCAGTTGGATATATGAATATAGGCCAAGATCTTTCCTCAGCATTTGCAGAGACCGAGTTGCTGAGTACGGCGTCGGTTCGATAAATTCGATTCCCCTGTCACACTTACGTCTACAGTGTTGATGGCTTCTATTAGCTGCTCAGATGGATGAGTATATGCACCATAAACTTCACAAAGGGCAAACAGAACGCGCATTTTGAAAATAAATTTGCAAGATTTGTAAACATTGCTCTTGTGTAGTCTTTACATGGTGATTTTTCAAAGAAAGTCTCAATGAAAGTCTATCACACTTCACAAACCTCGCCTGAATGACGAATTGGTTGACCTAAAATGGCAATAAAAACGGTAAATGGGGTTTTGTTGGGCGTCAATTGTACATTAAAAATCCACAGGAATCAAAATCCTAGCTGATACTTTTTTTAAGATAAAAGGATTTTTCGTTTATTTACTCCGTTTTGCGCTTCTTTTGGAAGTGACGTTCGTTGCCCCATGATTATTGAAAGCGTACAGACTTCAGCTTTAAGACACTTCTATCAAAATTTAAGTTTTCTGCACTAAATTAAGCTTTCCCAGCGCGAGCTAGGAATTGATATTACACACAAAGTTTATTGGTGACATTTTCTAACAATTTATCGTAGATTTGGTTACAATTTTTGCGAATAAAAAAACTGGCCCACCTTACTGTTTATTCTAGGCGAACTGCAATATACTGTGGAGTTTTGACAGTTATAACTGTTTATTTTAAAAGGGGTGTGGTACAGCCCACTTCCACTCTTACTGTAATTTATACTGCAACAACAGCATATGTAACAAATCTCATCTTCATACCTCTTATAGTTCATGAGATATAGCTCTTTTTATTTTCATGTTGTATGGGCGGTGCCACGCCCCTTTATCCAATCACAACCAAATATAGCCAGGGACTATCTACAGGTCATCAGTACCACTTGGTAAAATTTTCGTATCAATCTGTCTATTGGGAAAGCCTGCAGAGCGGTTTTGAAAAGGGGGCGTGGCACCCCCACTTCCACCTTGGCTGTAATTAATACTGCTCCAACAACATATATACCAAATCTCATCTTCATACCTCTGATAGTTCATGAGATACAGCCCTTTTGATTTTCAAGTTGTATGGGCGGCGCCACGCCCCTTTGTCCAATTGGACCGAATTGTAAATATAAACCACCCGGGGCGCCACCCAAACGCATACAAAAAAATTTATGCAAATCGGTCCAGCCGTTCGTGAGTTATGAAGTCACAACACACTTGCAATAATTTTTTATATATATAGATGACTAGCTTTCCTGGCTCGCGTTGCTCCACCCGTATGTCAATTTATGTCATTGTAACTTTTTCCCATTGGTCTGAAGGATTGTACCGCTATAATCTCTTGCAATCCCTAAAAGTACGAATTTAAAAAAATCCATTCATATCGCACAACTAAAATGCCCTGATACCCACTCCAATCCCATAGGAAGTACGTCCATACCATATGGTTTAGGTAACTGTACCAGTTTTATACCTTTTCGACGTTTTTTATTCCTAAATGTACGAATTTCTAATAACTCCATCTGTCGGCCTCCCTATTTCTATAGGGATCAATTCTACATATTTTAAGACTCTAACTTTAGGCATTTGGTCTAGGTGATAGTACCAATTTTATCCATTTAACCCCTAAAGAACGAATTTCGAAAAAATACTTCATTCATATGTAGTAAATCTTATCTTCATACCTTTAAAATGTCGTGAGATATGAACGATTGAAATTTTGGTCTGTGTGGGCAGTGCCACGCCCCTTTGTCTAATTATGTTCGAAAGATCTCGTATTCCCCGGGCAATCCGTTCAGTAATAGCAAATGTAAGAAGGCGAAATGTTGAGTAACCTAATCGGCATGCCAGCACCGATGCGTCTTAGAAAGTTGGTAACAGAAGCTCAACACAGGCTCTCTTAGCGGCTTTGGCAGCCCCAAGAAACTAGGATAGGGCGCGGTGGCCTAATAAGCCACTCTCCTTAAACAAATCAATTATTATGAAAACACGAAGAAAAGAAAAAACAAGAACCCCCTAAAAACACTCGTGATCAAACGTAAAGGAAGCTAGACACCACAAAGCTGCATACCACCGAGATAGCCAATGCCTACTCCAACCAACTCTCTCAACTACTCCAAACAAACCCCCCTAGTTCTGATGTTCCCGACACACAGTGGCAGCTTATTGCGAATGCAATGACCACTGCCGCAACGACCGTACTGTGTTATGAAAAACCACGCTCAGACAAGCCCTGGTACTATAATGAATGTCGCGAAATGTCTGAGGAAATGTATGCTGCATACAAGGCAAAACTGCAGGCAATGGTGACGCGTGCGGTGATGGAGCTGATGGAGGGAGATGATACGCTTGTTCAGGCGGAAAAAGCGTTTGTGGAAGAAAAGAGGGAGCCAAGATATCGAAAACTGCAGGGATAGAGGTGAGGCCCGAAAGTTCTACCAACAGGTAAAAAGTGAAGGTTTTGGAACAGGGATCTCCACCAGTAAGGACAGAGACGGAAATTTGGTCACGGACACTCAGAGTGTGCTACAAATATGGAGGGCACACTTTCGGTCTGTCCACCACCGAGCCAAAACGAGATCAGCACAGCAATTGCACGGCTTTAAAATAATAAAGCTGCGGGAGCCGATGGACTGCCAGCAGAGCTGGTAGCATGCATGTACCAGCTCATAAACATGTTTTAGCTCAGGGAGAGCATGCCCGATGATTGGAATCTGAGTGTCCTACGTCCCGTGCTTAAGAAAAGCGATCCAAGTTTGTGTACCAACTATCGCGGGATTAGCCTTTTACCCATCGCATACAAGGTCCTGTCTAGTGTGTTATCTGAAAGACTAAAGCCCATTTTAGCGAACCTGATTGGACCTTATCAGTGTGGCTTTAGACCTCGTAAATCCACGACCGACCAGATATTCACACTACGACAAATCCTGGAGAAGACCCAAGAAATGCAGATCGATACCTACCATCTGTTTATCGGTTACAAAGCTGCATTCGACAGCCCGATTCGATAGAAATTGTTGGATACTATGGCTGAGTTTGGTAACCCCGCATAGCTAATTCGACTTTGCGGAGTGACACTGACTGACACGAAGTCATCAATGAAAATTAGCAAAAATCTGTCAGAGACATTTTCTACCAAGCGAGGCTTTAGACAAGCCGATAGTCTGTCCTGCGATCTCTTTAACATCGTAATGTTGATGATCATGCGGAATGCTGCAGTAAACATGAATGGTACCATCTTCAACAAAAGTCACATGATGCTTGCGTATGCTGATGATATCGATATCATTGGACGTGGATTGCGAGATGTTACTACGGCTTTTTCGAGCATTGAAAAGCAGTCGGCTGAAGTGGGTGATAAACGAGGACAAAACCAAGTTATTTGTTTCAACGAACAAAGAGTCCACTCGACTGGGACGCTGCGTGAACGTTGACTACTATAACTTCGAAGTGGTAGATGATTTTGTCTACCTTGGCTCCGCCATAAACAAAAATAATAATGTCATCCTGGAAAACAAAAGACGAGTATTGATTGCAAACCGCTGCTTCTGTGCGCTAAGCAAGCGATTTAACGACAAATCGCTCTCTCGAAGAACATAGTTCCAGCTCTACCAGACTCTGATCCTACCTGTCTTGCTCTACAGCGCAGAATCCTGTGTAATGACTCAAGCGAATTAATTTATTCTGGGAGTCTTCGAGAGGAAAATACTTCGCAAAATATTTGGACCCATCATCGTTAACATCATGAGCTGTAGAACGACATCGACGTAGTCCAGCGCGCTCATAAAGACTGAATGCGCTGGCTTGGACACGTTGTACGAAAGGACGAATACGCTCCGGTTTAAAAAGTCTTTGGCAATAAACTCGATGGGCGGCGCAGGAGGGGCGACCAAAACTCCGACGTATGGACCAGGTGAAAGAGCTGTTAACTGAGGTTGGTGTGACAAACTATATACGGAGCGCAAAAGACCGAAGCGCTTGGAATACTGATGGATACATTTCTGTTGTTGCTGCCATTAAAGAAGAAGAATAATAATAGAGGCCTTACGTAAAATACCATACAGTAAAATTTCTCTGCAATTGGTCCATTTATATGGCCTATATAACTATTTATGAAAAAGGGCCGTGGCACTGCCCACTTTCCACAGAAAAGTAATTTGGGTTGTACGACCAAGATATGTAACAAATCTCTTCTACGTACCTATAGGTTTATGAGATACAGCCATCTGAAATTTGGAGGTGAATGGGCAGTGCCACGCCCCTTTTGGGCCTCTTGCAGTCCGAATTTCCCAAAATCTCTTGTTAGCGCGCGTCTACGTCGTAAAAGACAGCTTTAGCCTTTTGGGCTGGGGAGGGATCAGTCAATCACCCTAGCCTTTAATTTATATAGATAATAACTGCCCGTTACACAAATGTCGGAAAGCAGAGAGCATCGTGGGTTCAGGTGTATTGGAAAACTTATTTTTGACACATAATATTTGTTTGGCAAAGAATTTCTTTCTCCGTTGGGTGATAACACTTTCGAAGACATACGGTATCTACAGTAGAAATGATTTCAGGCCTTGTTTAACTTACCAAAAAATAACCATCGTCATTGCAACCATACTATCCTCTTATATTACAAAATCCCTTAGCACTTACATTTATACTAAATCACGCCATGGGATTATATGTCCACCTTTTGGAATTTAATGCTTAAAAATAAAACTTTTAAATATGAATGTATGTTCTTATTATAATTTACAACAATCCCCAAGACGTTAATTAAGAGTTAAGTGCGTCAAACAAACGTCTCAGGTAGTCGTCGTGCTCTTTAGCAGCAACGCATGTTTTATCTTTTAAATGTATTTTGCGCAAATGCTAAATATACATATCATCTTAATGGATTTTATTATGTGTGATTGACATTGAATTTTCATAAAACATTACAATATCTTGAATAATTTATTGTATAATTATGATGTTTAAAAAGCATTTTCCGATGATATTATCTTAACAACGCCTTTATTTTCTTTTTTTCCACCTTCATTTTACTGTGGGTTGACAATCTTTTCGATATGTTGTTGTGTGAAAATTTAAGCTGATAGTGTAAAAAGTGCATACATCGTGTCTGCTTCGCATAAACTATATAAAATTGCATTTGTAGGCCTTTGCGTCATCGTAGCCCTGCCTCTTATGTTCCTTAAAAAAAGGATGTTTTTTACGTTAATTTTTTTTATCGCTGTTTGCTTTATAGTACTTTCCCTTGTGCTCGTCCCCGCCTCAGTGCAGGCTTCTGCTCTGCTGTCCTGTGTCCTTGCAGCGCGCGCGTACGTGTTTATAAATATTATTAATGGCCGTCAGGTTTTTGTGAAAAATGAGTTTAACAAGCTTTTCTCTGTCCGATTGCAATTTCAGTTTGTTATATACAATGTTGTTGTTTATTTATACATACAAAAGTATTTGTGTATATATTTTATATAGGTATGCCATTTTAATTCTTTATTCCGTAAACCAATTTCTGGGTCGAAGATTGTACAAAACGGAAATTACCGGATACTTTTAAGGTCATATATCAAGTAATTAAGTAAAAGTCTAATTTATGATTTAAACTACACCAGTTACGGCTAACATTGCGGCATAATTTATGGAATAACATGAAGTTATTTCATATAATCACTGGAAGTGCTATAGAAAATCTATTTTTAAGGTACATATTTTGTTATGGAATTAAAGTAAATTTAACTGGATTTGTTTTTCGGTTACACTTTTGACACGTCAGCAAATTCGTAATTTTATTCCAGTTGTTTGGTAACCAAGCTATGTAATCGATATTTTAAAAGGATTTCTCATCGTTAAACATGATAAAAGTCGCTTGTCTTCGTTATGCCTTTAAGCCATCTACATTAATATATTTTGTAAACAAAACCATGAAACGCAAATCCATCTTCACAACTTTTCTCATCAAATGCTTTGCAGTTTGGAAAATATCACAAGAAAGTGTTTTGTTTGAGGAACGCTGGAGATCTTTGTTTGTACGCACAAGTTGAAACATTTTGTGTATGAATGCAGATTCAGACTGGTTTGAGGTTCAGGCATAAAAAAGTGGAGTTAATTCTGGCTTTAAGTTTTTTGTTGGATATTCGAAGGTCCTTTTTTGTATTCCAAAATGACTTGTAAATTCTTAAATTGTTAAGTTTTTAGAGAAATCCTGTCCGTTAATTTCTAGAGAAATTATTTATTATCGGTCCTGCTGAGAAAATAATTACACTTTTGGGATTTTCCTTATAAATAAAATTTTATTTTTTTTACATTCCTTGTGTGATAACGTGTCAAGAGACTAGATTTTTCTACTAAGACTTTTCTTACATAGTGTTGACTGTTGTAGTCTAATCATTTACCATGAAATATATAACACAGTACAACACATGACTTTGGGACTTAATTCTGAGAACAGCTTGTGAAAGTAGCCGCAAATAGAATAAGTTCTGTATCATTTTTTTTGTCAAGTTACATGCCATAATAATTTAATATCGATTTGAAGTTAGTAAGTATTGTATAGGGGAATTTGTTACGTTTTCGGCTGTTTTGTTATATTGTTATATGGTGGCGTATGATTAAGTAATATTTATAAGTTATATTCCGCGTAAATCATATGCCACGGAGTACAACAGTTTTATTGTAACTGCTACAAAATAAACCCAGTTCAAAATCATTTGATGAATGGAAAAGTGCAACTTTTGCTTATGTAGGGAAACGTTATATGAACAGATTAAATGAATTTTAATTCTGAATTTCTTTAAATTTGTTTCATCTAAATCGGACTAGTGGTTCTTGAGTTATGTTAAACAAAAGAGCCTAAATTGTGACAAATTCCACTATACGATACTTACTTTAAATCGATATTTAATTATTATGGCATGTTACTTGACGAAACGAATGATGCAGACCTACTTCTTTTTGGGGCTACTTTAACTTGCAGTTCTCAGAATTGAGTCCCAAATCAATATGCTGAAAAATGTTGCACTGTGTAAGTTTATGCCAAAGATGAATGCTTAAAGATAGTGCGGTAAAGATATTATATCTTATTAAATTTTTGGCTAATACAGTTGGAATTTCAAGCTGGTCTTATATAATTTACAACAATTTTGCACAGTAACATTATAGGTACACGAAGTATAATTGCTACACTTACCCTTAGAGGCTATATTATGTCTATATAGATACTTAGATTGAAATGGAGCACATACCTGCAAAGAATAAAGAAAAAATATCATTAATATTCGTTATATGCAAATGAGGGCACATGCAGAAAGAGCTTGACAAATGTTAGTCCTTGCCAAGTAAATAGTTAGGGAAATATATTCCTAAACTATTGGATTATAATATCATTGCTATTATATAAAAGATCAAGCTTTTTCGGCTCGCGTTGCTCCGCCACTACTCACAATAAGTATTCTTGAAATTAAAAGCAATCCTGTTAAAATGTAAACACTATAACAATTTTTAAACAATTTCTAAGATATATAGCTTTAGTTGTCTGGTCTGGATGGTGGTGACAGTTAAGCCTTCTCTTTTTGTTGTGTAAACCATAAATGTTCAAATTAAGATAAATCTATTCTTTCCGCCAAATAACTCCATAATTCATCTATAAACACATACACACGAATTTCAAAAAAGTATTTCTTATTGCACAACCACTTCCAAAGATGAACGGTTACCCCAAGTAATGTGATTGTACCTTTAGTACTGTTTTATTCCACAAAAGTAAGAAATTCGAAAAGCAATTCGTATCGCACAACTGCTCTATAAAATTAAAGTTTGCCCTTATTCTCGGCCGTATGATCTGGGTGATATAACCAATTACTTTTTTTTTGGCCGTATTAACCTTAAGAGTATGAATTTCGAAAAATCCCTTCGTACTGCCCAACTATTATATATTATATCGAGATAATAGCATTATTCGTATGGTTTCGGCGATGTACCAGCTTTATCCCTTTTTCAGCCTTAAAAGAACGAATTTTGAAAAATTCCAGCTTAGTACCATATTTTACCGATTTTGCCAATATCCGATTGTTCTGGGCGATAGTACCATTTTCTTCCTTTTATAGGCTATTTTGCCCCACGCCTACGTCTCAGATGGAACCAACATGCCAAGGCTGCAAGGCTCCAGCCGCTTGCCCTGTTTAGTAATCAGCCAGTCATATGATAAAAATTGTGAAAATTTTCATTAACATGACCGATATAACGATTATTTCAAAAGGGGCGTGGCACATATGTATTAAAACTTGACATTGTACCTATAATTGTTTATGATATCCATCCATTTCTAGGTCTATTGGGCGGCCCAACGCACTTTTTACCCCATTGCTGTCCGAATTTCCAAAAATCCATACTTAGTGCGCACCTAAGTCATAAAAGGAAACTATATTTCACATTTCAAGGTTCTAGGTTTAGCCGTTTCGGCTGGGGAGTGATCCAAGCCTTTTATATATATAAAAAAATTAATTTCCCTTTACACCCCATGGATGAGGTATGGGATAGCTCCTTGTGAATTAACAGGCTTTCTATTTTAAGATCCACAACTAACGGCACCTACTTGTTTATCGACGAATGCGAACGTCACTGTCTGAGAAGCTTTTACTTGACATGACGATTAACTCGACACTTATACTGCGAAGTTGTTGTCGACAACAATCGAAAGGCAATGATAGAAAAATATAGATGACTGGAGGCGGGAATTGAAACCGAGATCTCCCGCATGGTAGCCGCGTGTTCTAACCATATTATATAAATTTTATATTTTAATGGTTAGAATACAATCTGCCAGCAGCAACTAGAAACAACCATTACAACTTATGCTACGTACAGACGGTTGTCAGATCTTAAAATATTGTCAGAAAAATGTTCATAAATTTTCTAACAGCCGTGTGAACTTATAACTTCAGTCTTGCAATGTTGTCAGAAAATGCGTTGCTAGTACATTGTAGAACAACAATATTGTCAGATATAAGACAATCGTGTGAAACATTACGTTGACATTGTCAGATTAGTGAAGGCATGTCTGAAAAGTGTCTGAAAACTATCCTAACTAGTAATATTTCTGTTGGCAACACTGTCCATAAATACATGAAAAACAATTTTTCCGTACAACAATCCAATCTGACAACCGTATGAATTGCATATTTTTGATGACTGATAAATTTATTGTCTGGCAATGAAACTGAAGTTTTTCTTACACTTGCTGGGACTGACAATTTACATAATTTAAGACCTAATTCGTATCACGACTTTTTTAAGACGATTTTCCGCCAGTCTGGCAGTCCGGCTGACTGTCTACGGGATTTCCCAAAGAAATTCAAAAAAAAATCAATTGAAATTCAAACCTTTGATTTGAAATTTAAAACTCGTTTATTCATATTTGAAATTTCGTTTAAAATTCTAAAATATCAATTAAATTTCAAATTCTCTATTTGAAATTCGAAAAATATCAATTGAAATTTGAAACTCATCAATTGAAATTTAAAACAAACCAATGGATTTAAAATCTCATCAGTTGAAATTCAATTAATGATTTTTGAACTTCATTTGATGTGTTTTGATTTGCAGTTGATGAGTATTGAATTTCAATTGATGTTTTCCAAATTTCAAATGAAAAATTTGAATTTCACCTGATATTTTTTAAATTTTAAATGGAGTTTTGAACATCAATTGACAACTTTTGAATTTCAACATTCTTTCAATGTTTGAAAATCAAATAAAATTTTTGAAATTCAAGGAAAATCAATTGGAAATTGTGTAGATGACTGATAGGCAGGATGACTGAAGTTAACCTTAACTGACCCATATGAAAAATTACCAGTATTTATAATTTGCAAAATAATGTTTTGGGATTGTAAAGAGCCTTACCCTTTCTTGTATGTTTTATGCTAAATAATCTATTTATAGATAGTTCATATTTTGTTCATAACTTTCAAACCGACAACTAGTGGACATTTGGTCTGTTTAATTACATTGTAGTAAGAGACAATCCCTTATAAATCAAAACCTTGCCGCATCCCTTCTGGTACCTCCCATTCAAATGACCGGGTTGCTCCCCGTAGTTTTACATATGTTTATTATTTGTAATAATTTATTACATTGCAGTCAGTCGTATTTTGCGTAAGATGTATTCTTCTGAGAGTTTGACTTACGAATGCATATTGACTATAATGGCCGACTCCTTCTGGTACCTCCCATACAAAATTAAATTTTTTGAAGTAATAATATTTCTTCAAAAACTTACCCTTCGCTTTTGATACCGCCAAAAAAAAAGGACCGAATTTACCCTCAAAGTTTTACATACATAACTTCTGTGCACGTACAATGAATCAAGCAATATTTTTCCCAAGACGGTTATTCAAATTTAAGTGAGAAATGGGTATAGACTATATCCATCGAGATCATCTGATACCTCCCATACAAATTACCGAAATCACCCCCATAGTTCTTCATACCACTAAGTCAATTTCGTGAAAATTAATATTTTTTCCAATAATTTCTTTAAAGAAACTCCTCAAAACTTTGAAAATAGTCTATTTATAATATTTTGTATTCATAGGTTAAACTTTGGAAATAGTGAGGTTTATTTTTCCTATTTGAAATGATGATTTCTTATTTCTTATTCATTTTGGCAGACACTTTGTTTTTTAAGTCAGTGTAGGAGCAGAAAAAGGTCTTGTTTTGCAAAATATTACAATGCATGCTTAAGATTTTATATGAAAACTTAGCAAGAAGCCGACATAACGATTTGTGGGTTATATTTTTTATTAAACCCTATTTGGGACATAGCAAATACTTAAGATCATCATTCATTAGAGTACATTCACATTTTTGTGGAATTGTCCAAAGTTCTGATAGCATTTTTATGAAGTTTATTTAAAGTTCGTTTGTATTTTTTGTGAAACGTGAGTACAAACACCTTAAAGGTATATATTTTGTATTGTATCTCCGTTACCAACGGCACATTTTTTCATTTACTTAAAACAACAACTAAATATTGGTATTATAATTTCCACAAATAGACTTGAAATGTCCACTATAATTGCAAACTGTTTTATTAAATTAAATTCGGAGGATTCACGTAAATTGCCCAAAATTCTTTGTGTGACCTGCTAGGCTGAACATGATCTGTTGAATACTTCTACTTTTCAACAAAACATTGATATCAAATGAATCGTCTTGCATACCTACACTTCCGATGTAGCAGCAAACTGTTGCTTGGGCAAACTAAATTGATGCTATGGAAATGTTGTTTTTTAGATCTTAAAAATAAATTCCATTAAGCGAAAGTTATTAATAATAATGGACTTTATAATAACACTTTCCAACTTTTTAATAACCAAATTAAAAACATTATTTCAATACTAGAAAATTCCTAATGTAGAACCCTTTTGCTAAGTTTGCGTTTATGTACCATCACCACCGCCAGATATTTATGTGCTTTCTGCACAAACACTCAAACTCTCATAAATATTAAAAACTTTGCATAGAAATACGTTAAGCGTGTATACCTCTACTCACATACACACACACATATATATAGCATAAGAAACCGAAATAATATTTAATGTTACCGTTTTTTTCTTCTCTCCTCTTTTCAGATTCTCTGGTGTTTGTATTTGGAAACTAAGCAAATGTGTATTACCGCAAGTAAAATAAAACATAAATCAAGAAATTGTAAAGACTTTAATGTATACATTGTAAAAAATACCACGTGAAAAGAGGTAAAAGCTAAAAAAATACCCATAGCATAAAAAAGCGACGATGTCGTGGTTGGGGGCAAAAAGGTTAAAAATGGATGAGAACAAAATGGAAATAAAAGCTCTACATCACACAGAAGAACAGTCGCACACAGCACAGCCAACGTAACGCAATCGTGCACCTAGCTAACCAACCTGGCAATTCCGTGGAGAAAGTTATTGGAAAATTTATGGAAATCGAACAAATACACAGACATGCCGAGACACTGATATCGACACCGAGACACTTACACGTTGTACATTGAGAAATAAATGCTAAAACATAACTGGTCGTCGTTGTTGTTGCCTTCGTCATCAGCATCAGATTCACATTCAACTTCAGCTTTGGTTCCAGCTTCTAACAAACCATTCATTGATTTTAGAGGTTTTACATAAAGATTTGCGGTGAGTCTATTTTCAATAAAAAAATTTTTTTTTTTGCTTTCTTTATAACCGTTGAGTAAAAATGAAATGGAATGGAATGAAATGTTCGTGTACAAGGATTTAAAGCTCAACATGACTTTAGACCCTTCGAAGTGGAGTGAAAGCAAAAAAAAAAAACGAGAGACAATTTGCATTTTAACCTGTGTATCCTTGTACTTATTCCTCGGAATTTTTTTTTATTATCATTTTATGGATTTATTGATTGAAGAGTTTTGCACTGCTGCCACATTTTATCCGCATACCCATTTTCTGGTGTTCAGTACTTTTGGCAAGTGTACTTAAATTTTAAGTGCAAAATTTGTTTAACTTCAAATGATTCGGCAAAATGGTAAAGATTTAACATGCTCAACGCCTAATATTGCATTTAAATTGATCAGAAAAGAGATTTTAGCTTAATATTTGTGCACTTATGCATATGCACAACGGACTCAATTATCCAGAAGTTTTTTCTACCACACATTTATAGTAAATTTTATTGACATTAATACCGTTCTGTTAGTTAAATATAACCCTAAATCCAAGAATACTAACAATTTTCCTTTAAATATTGTTATAAGGATGTCAACCGTTAGAGCGATACATTTTTATGTGTTTAATGTGTTAAACAAGTAGTCGTTCGCACTTAGCGCTTTAGCTATAATCTGGTGCATTTCTAATAATCATATAAACATATACATGTATTTGAATTACCTTAGGATATTACAATGATGATATACACATCCTCTAAATGGTTTCACATAAAATCTTTCGATATTTCCCAAATATCGTTTGATAATACCATCGACCGTACTCTATTTTATTAGTATTCCTATTAAGTATAAATACACAAGTAACAAATATTTCCCATCGGCCTAATTTCTGCACACATCAAAATATTCTGAGAAAATTCATTTAATCTATCAGCATTATTAAACAGAATGATATTTGCAATTTTTGTGATTTGCTAAATTTAAAATCAAACTGCTGATAACAAGTTTATGTAACATTACACCACAGACACACACACAGAAAATGTGTTATGGTATTCACATATATATTTTCTGTGCCTTCATTGCTCATACATACAAAATCATCATTTTTCAAATGAAGATAGAAATCGATAAACATCCTAAGGTTATTGTGTTTCGATGAGAAAAATACATCATCATTAATATACTTTCAATATTGAAAATTTGCCTACATTATTCAGATATCTTTGTGAGTTTTGACATTTTGCAAAAAAGTATTTATTTTAAAGACACCCCAACAACAAACCATCATCCTTTATAATCCCCGGGAAGCGTATATAAGGAAGACAACATTTAACATCAATGTCGAGTGTAAATGACAGGGGCTTCCTGCAAACGTCTGGATGCTCCACGAGTTGAAAATAGTCATCATTTTGATGGCATTGACATTATAATAACTATAACAACAAACCCTGGGTAAATGTTTAAGAAACTTATGTTTTTTCTTTACATCTTCGAGGATAACAATGTGGCTTTTAACTATTTCATCGCTGTCAACAGATACTTGTTGGTTTTTTTTTTTGTTGTCTTCATAGATATGCTTTGGTGTTTTAGGAACATTACAAAATTCAAATCATCCTTTTTGGTAGTTAAGAAACTTTTTAAAAGCCTATCATCTTTGTGTGCGGCACAGTGAAGGCACAAGAGAAGCAAAATTATGTTTATAGGAAATTTATTAAGTTTCTTTAAGTTTTTAAGGAAATTTATTTAAGTATAACATATGAGTTAAGCTTGATTAGGCATAGCTGGAAGCTGGTTCGGATCTGTTAGTAATGGATTTATATTAAAGAAATAAATTTTATGTTTGTATGTCATGTATGAGATATGGGAGAACTCTATCATTTGAGTCGATTGGGAACATGGTTCGAGCCTTATCACAGCTATATATAGTTCTTTAGCCGTCGTCACCTCCATCATGCTGCCGACAGGAACTTCTGAATAATTGAGTCATTTGTTGAGTAAAACCTTCCAAAAAGCAGATATTTTGATAAGTCCCATTGTGTGAGTCAAAAAATAAGAGAGTGTTAATAACTGCGAGAACCTCTCTTATATCTCTTGATTGGAAATTAAAGGGAAAATAAGTTTTTTTTTAAGTTTCGCCAACAAGACTCTTCATTTTGTTGTTAATAATGAAATATATTTGCTTAAAGTATAAAATAGTTTCTTTACGTTTTTTTCATTCAAACAAAATGTACCGACATTGCCGCATAAACAATTAAATTTCCTTCACTGTGTCAGGGGTTGTTTTCTATGACCTATACCCCTGACATAGGCGTCAGCGACAATATCAATAACAAAAGCGACAACAACAAAATGTCATTTTATATCTAAAGTACTTGAAATAATCAATAAAAAGTGACGGCAGCATGAAAAGAAAGAGGAACATTTAAAATAATGTGTCTATTTGTTCGTTATTTGATATCTCTTCAAAAGGAGATAAGTCTATGTAATGAAATGTGCTTGCATTTTATATACTACTAGTGGGCCCGGCAATGCTTCGCTATTGCATATTAACTTGTAATATATTTCACACTTAGGTCTACAAAGTACTTTGAAAACGGCACTAAAGCTCGACAAAAATATGTTGAGTTTATTTACTTATGTAACTTATTTAAAGTAACTCCTTAACATTAAAGTTTACTACTTAAGTTTTATTGTTGTTAATGATAATAAAAATGTAGATTAAGTTTTTTCAGTATGTAGGGCGAAAAACCACTTCTTTCACAAATCGGAAACATACATATCTCTAAAGATCAAAATTATTTATCTTGATCCGTAGTAGCGTGAACCATCTGTATACTAACTATCTCTTTGGTCATAAAAAAACATTTTGGTTATGCCTTCTCCTACTGACCGCAAATGAAAATTCCGTTTGAAGCTTCATGCCTTTAGCCATAAAAACTTCTTTTGTCATGTCTTCTTCTCACACGGATCAAGAATAATCCGTAATACTGTTTTTGTATTGAACTCGTATTACCATTTTTTGAGATAATTCGGTCACCAACGTTTGGCTTAGCAAAGTGATGGTCTCACGCACTGTATGGCATGTTACAGCGTCGTGTTAGAACCATTTCTCCTTCAAATAATGTTCAATGACATGATAAATAAAAAAATCAATTGATCGTCCATTGGCTCTACTTCTTCTACCAGTTGGATTTTATATGAATGTAGGCCAAGGTCTTTCCTCAGCATTTGCAGAGACCGAGTTCCAGAGAATGAAGTCGGTTCGATAAATTCGAGTCCCCTGTCATACTAACGTCTACAGCGTCGATGGCTTCTATTAGCTGCTCAGATGCATCATTACATGCACCCTCAACTTCATAAAGGGCTCCATAAGTTTGGCGAACAGAACGTGCATTTTGAAAATAAATTTGCATGATTTGTAAACTTTGTTCTTGTTTAGTTTTTACATGGTGATTTTGCAAAGTATACTAAAAGAAAGTCTATTACACTTCATTAGTATGACAGCTAGATTTACACTTATACCTATCAGAAGTTCTATATGTCAAGAAAATACCCCATGCATAGGTTATTTTCAATTGTTTGCTAATGTTACATCTGATATACTATAAAAATTTAACCATTGTAGTATAACTACAATGAATATTGCTTAATTTTTCTATCTATATGATTTATTACCGATTCGCTCTCCTGAGAAGTAATTGAAAAATACATACCTGTAAAGTAAATTAAAAAAAATCACTATTTTAGTCTGCGCATCCTCAACTGCCTGGTGTACGGACCATTATTTGATACAGGTAAAAAGTTAACTATTGAAGTGCGTGGGCAGCGCCTCGGCACTTTTAACTTATTTTATTCGAAATAGCCTGATCATTAGGGCGAATTAATTAGTTCGCGTCAAAAAAAAAAAACAACCTGTTAACCGTATATCAGTATTGGAATGTACGAAGAATTCTTAGAAAATTTCACTAAGAAACTATATATCTAAAATCAATTCCTAGTTCGCGCTGAGAAGCATGAAGATTTCAGGTAGAGATTTTTTTTAGCAATGAGCAAATATTCTGAAAAATGATTTTTAAAATCTTAATTTCTGTATGCCAACTCTCAGAGGCCATAACTTTTTAACCAATACATAGATTTGCTTCTGTATTACCTCATTTAGTTCGTTGGGAAGTCAGTTTTACGCAGAAGGTCTGTAAAAATATATATCTGAAGTTTTCGGTTTGTGCTCATTTAAAAACAAAAAAAATCTCTATCTGAAATCTTCATGCTTCCCAACGCGAGCTAGGAATTGATTTTAGACACAAAGTTTATTGGTGAAATTTTCTTAAAAATCATCGTAGATTCCGATTTTGGTTACGATTTGTGCGAATAAAAAATTGGCCCACCTTACTGTTCATATCTCTAGTTGAAGAGCAATATACTGTGGAATTTCGACAGTTGTAACCGTTTGTTTTAAAAAGGGTGTGGAACAGCCCATTTCCACCCTTACTGTAATTCATACTGCAAGCCCTTTTAATTTTCAAGTTTAATGGGCGGTGCCACGCCCCTTTATTCAAGCACAACCAAATATAGCCTGGGACTATCAACAGGTCAACAGTACCACTTGGTAAGATTTTCGTATCAATCGATCTATTAGAAAAGCCGTTAGAGCGATTTTTGAAAAGAGCATGGCACCGCCCACTTCCTCCCTGGATGTAATTTATACTGCTCCATCAACATATATAACAAATCTCATCTTCATACCTCTGATAGTTCATGAAATAAAGCCTTTTTAATTTTCAAGTTGTATGGACGGTGCCACGCCCCTTTATCCAATTACAACCAAATGAAGTCAGGAACTATCTACAGGTCAACAGTACGTCATGGTAAAATTTTTGTATTAATCGACCTATTATAAAAGCCGTTAGAGCGATTTTTGAAAAGGGGGCGTGGCACCGCCCACTTCCATCCTGGCTGTAATTAATACTGCTCCAACAACATATATACCAAATATCACCTTTATACCTCTGATAGTTCATGAAATATAGCCTTTTAATTTTCAAGTTGTATGGGCGGTGCCACGCCCCTTTATCCAATTACAACCAAATGTAGTCAGGAACTATCTACAGGTCAACAGTACCTCATGGTAAAATTTTTGTATCAATCGGTCTATTAGAAAAGCCGTCTGAGCGATATTTGAAAAAAGGGGCGTGGCGCCGCCCCTTTAAGATGTAAGCTATCCTATCTTTCAAGTTGGATCAAACCGAACACGGTGTGCAAATTTGATTCAAATCGGTTAAGTAGTTTAGGAGTCCATCGCGGACAAACAACGTGACACGTAATTTATATATATTAAGATAAGAGGGTACTGAGTTCATTTCCTTTTTGCAAACTATAATTTCTGTGAGGAGAAATGTCGTTGACTGGTTTTTAAACGATTAACTTTTAAGTACGAACGGACATATCGATCTTTTGCCAAGTCACTGTTAGCATATATTATAAACTATTTGTAAACTTTTAACTTATGCTAAAAGTTATATTTGTAGCTACTATAGTCTTCAAAAACGTGGATTTTTCAAAACACCGGTTTTGATGTATTCGAAAAACACCAATATTCAACAATTTGGCTTTCGAATACCTAACTAAATACTAAATTAAATATGAATCAAATATGAATCGAATATGAATCAAATATAAATCAAATATGCGTCAAATATGAATCAATTATGAATCAAACATGAATTAAATATGAATCAAATATGTATGAAAGCATTTGAATATCGATATTATAATGTTTGCTAAGTCTACTTATCATGTTCTCAATCAAAAAGAGTTAGAGATTAAATAGAATACCTAAATAAATATGAAATTTTGAACGCGTTATTGCAAAACGTACATTTTACACATAGCAAAGTTTGGAATTATATACAAATTAACATATTCTTAACACTTACAATTTTCATATTATTATTGACGGCTTCCCACCCATTTCAAGTTGATTTCCCCACCTATTTTAAGTTGTGATCCCAACTGTGTTTTGGTGATCATAAATTCAGCTTATTTATGCGTTTGGACACTTAGTTTAGTATAAACGGCATCCTATTCATTCCATTTTTATCCCTTTACGACCCCATTTACACCTAAAAAGGACGAATTTTATCTCTTATTGTTTTGTTTTCACAGAAATATCGGATTTCGAAAAAAACCTTCAATTGATAGTGAGCATGTTCATATCAATTTTTGCGATTATAGCTTTAGCCGATTGGTCTGCGTGATGGTTCAAGTTGTATCCCTTATTGGTAATTTGAACACCTAAAAGAACGAGTTTCCAAAAATCCATTCGTAGCTGACGTTTACACGAATCAGTTAGTCAAGCAATTTTTTATATATATTATAAAAATGTTATTACAATCGTTCTATTAATATGACCGACATAACATATATTTCAAATAGAGCGTAGAACAGTCCATTTCCCAGCGAGACGTTATCCCCCATGTACCATTTACATATGTAGCAGATCTCATCTTCGGTGCCACGCCCCTGTGTCTAATTTTGTTTTCATGTTGCCTATGGTAGAGGCCCTACGAATAGTACTACACAGCAATCGGTCCATTTATTTCGCCCAGATAACGATTTTTTTAAAAAGGGGCGTGGCACCTCCCGTTTTCCAGCGAGACGCATTCCTCTTTGTATCAGTAACATGTGTAGCAAATCTTATCTTAAATCTCATATTCATACCTCTAACGGATCTTGAGATATGACCGACTGAAATTTCATTTTGTGTGAGCGGTGCCACGCCCGTTTGTCTAATTATGTTTTCATGTAGCCTATGATAGAGGCCTTATGGACAGTATCACACGAAGAAAATATAATATCAATCGGTCCATTTAATTGGCTAATATAGCTATATTTTAAAAAGGGGCGTGGCACCGCCCACTTTCCACAATAAAGTAATTTTTCTTGTACGACCAACATATGTAACAAATCTTGGCTTCGTAACTATAATTATTAATTGAGATACAGCCATTTTAAATTTCAATCTGTATGGGGCGGTGCCCCTCCCTTTTGGCCCCTAGCAGACCGAATTTCCAAAAATCCCTTCTTAGTGCGCGCTTACGTCATAAAAGGAACCTATACTCCAAATTTCAAGACTAACCTGACTATGTTCTGTGTAAATACTTACAAATAACTCAACGTTTAAATATAATTGCTTTACCCCCTTTTTGAAAAACAAGTTAACCGACATCAAAACTTCTGTGAAACCAGGAATAAGAAAACGGCATTTTTGGAAATTCCGCTATACGGCCTCGGAGCAAAAACTAGTTAGATGGTTTTTGGGTTTGAAAACTATAGTTACTACTCAAATGGTGTTAGTTTGATCCCAAATTTATTATGTTTTAAAAAATCTATGTGTGTACCTCATCTAAGTGATTAGTTACAAACAACCAATTTCAAAATTGTTTTTAAAATTGTTACTAAGAAGTCCTGTGATGACTCACCATCGTTTCCTCCCACAAAACAGCGATAAGTCACAGTACATCACGCCACAAGCAAAATAAAAATACAACAATTGTCAACCCGTGGCGAATTTTGGTCAGATATGATATACCAGACATACCAGACATTATTTACATTGTTTACCTAGGGCGATTCTAAAGCTGTTTTGCTTGAAAATTTTGTGAACAACAATCTTTCATTACGAAATTGCGTGCTTGTACGTTTATGTCGTTGTCATAACTGCATAACTCCCGAATAATGTAATCATCGCATGGCAACGTTTGATCTGTTTCTATTAAAATTATTGCCAAAGAAGTTGGCTTAGCCATTTGCAGGGATACTGACACAAACACCTACCCTAAAGACAACCATGTACTTCCCAGATTTAGCTCACAAATTAAAAAAAAAAGTAATAAATTTCCACTTCGAAATCACATACATGTTCTGCGCTAAGTAGGCATTCATCAAACAACCCTCATACCTTGCCACGAACGAAAAAAAAAACGTATTCTCTACAGCAACAACATTTGCACTCAATAACGCAATTTAAAGAATTACATAAAATTGACAACAACATTAACAACAAAACCATTCGAGTGTGAAGTAATTTAACACTCTCTCAAGTACCCATAGATTGAATGTAATTCACACAAAATGACTTTTTCTTCCTTCAAACTCCCATTGACAACGAGGAGGGGTGCAATTAAAAATACCAAGTGAGCGGAGAGAGGACAGCCTTTGCCCTTCATAGATGTTGTAATTTTATTAAAAAATAAATCCTACTAAAATTTTTAGGGATGCGTGCCGGTTGACTCAATGAACTTATAAAAAGGAAGAAAATTACTGCGGATATTGATGATTGTTATGCGTGGTAAAGTACTTCCTAATCGCTATATCGTAAGAGAAGCTACCATATACGAGTATTGAATGAACACGTATATCGATTTTTATCAAATTACTTAATCGACTTTAGAGTAATTACGAGGTGATGTGCCAAGTGTAAAATTTACTGACATTGATTTTATTTATTGATTGTATTTTGTGATATTGTTGTTGGTATTTGCCACGAAGTAATTTTATGAGGAGTAATTGTAAATTAAAAGGTGATTTGTTTTTTAAATATTTATAAGCGTACATTTTACGCAAAATATGATTTACAAAACTATAAGTCTGACATAACCGCTTTACAGGAAATCCGGTGGAAGGGACATGGGTGCTTGCGCATGAATACCTGCGACATCTACCATAGTGGCTTGGCCATGCGGACAAGCACGAGTTTAGATGTGAATTTGTGGTTGGCAAGAAATGGCAACACCTTGTCCCTCGGTTCAACTCGGGGTCTGAACGAATAGCCACCATAAGAGTCAATACAAAGTTTTTCTACATAACACTTTAATGTGACCATGCTCCGACAGAAGAGAACAGCGATAATGACAAAGTCGAGTTCTACGAAAGTCTAGGAAATGTATATGACAGTAGCCCGAGCCATGACATCTAATTCTAAAATAGGCAAGGAGGTACAGTTAAGGTACGCACCAGGCTGAGCATTGCGAAAAACGTACGTAAACAGGCACACCAAAAGCTGGACATCGGTAAAATGCGGACCACAGAGGTAGCGGACGCCTACACCAACCACCTAACGCAACTGCTACAGAATGATTCAACCCCTGATAATATTACCTCGCAGAGGCAATATATAGACGACTCCATAGAACGGACTGCGAGAAGCGTACTTAGATACTCTAAGCTGTCTCAAGAAGATGCCTGTTACGATGATAAATGTCGCAATACCACCCGAAAGACGGATGCTGAATACAGGTCAAAACTGCAGCCAATGGCAACACGAACTGTTCATGAACAGCACAGGGAAAAGAAACTCATCTTTTTAGACGGAAAAAGAAGGAGCTGAAGAAGAGACAGAATGATTGCACAGGTTTGCTCCGAAGTAGAGGGGAAGCCCGAAAATTCTACCAGAGAGTTAAGTGCGAGAGTGCTTGGAACAGGGTTGCCCTCCTGCAAGGACAGCGCTGACAAGCAAGTGCCGGACCCGGATAACGTTCTGAAGATATGGAGAGACCATTTTAGAAATCTACTGTATACGGACACTACTTCAGAAGACCCATCTCCAATCCAAGATGATGGTATTAACTGTCCACCTCCTAACCAAGCTAAATATTTGGCAATATCCTGCCTTAAAAATAACAAAACGGCTGGAGCCGATGGTCTCCCGGCTGAATTGTTCAAAGCAGGTGGAGAGGAGCATGTATCAGCTTTGTACATCTGGCTAGACTAAAGCATGTTATGTCCCATACACAAGAAAGGCGATGGTAGTGAGTGTAAGAAACCTTGGGATACACCAAATCCTCTATTGAGATTGATAAGGATTACTCTGAACCATTCAACATGGAAAGAGGTTTCATGCCGGGCGATAGCTTGACCTGTACACTATTTAATATAGTTATGGAGAAGGTGATGTGGTCGGTTGGTGTCAACATGTCTGGCACCATATGCCACAAGAGGCATCCGATGCGGTCAACGAGGACAAAACAAAAGTAATGATTTCGACTAACAAACAGTCGTCTCGATGGGGACGCACCATCAACATTGAAAATTATTGTTGTGAGGTAGCAGATGAGATAACCTACCACGGATCTTCCGTCAACAAGAAAAAAATGTCAGCCAAGAAATTAAGCGGATATTATGCTTGTCGGACCGGTCGTGGCATAGTTTGATTCCCGGCTCCAGTCATTTACATTTTGCTTTCATGACCGGACCCCTCAATGTTGTCGACAGAAACTTCGCAGTATAAGTGTCGATATAATCGGCATATCTAGTAAAAGCTCAAGGAGTGACGTTCGCATAAGTCGATAAACCAGCAGGTGCCATTTGTTGTGAATATAAAATAGAAAGCGTGTAAATTCACAACTACGCGAGAAGCATCCCATACCTTATAGGGTGTATAGGGAAATTTAGTTTTTTTTTATGTGCTTGCCAATAGCTGTTTTATGGACTTTTATAGATGTTTTATGAACTTCAACAACACTTTAGTATCTCGAACTGCTAAGAAAAGGCTATACTAGGTGGTAATTTTACCCGTTCTGTTGTATGCTTCCGAATCGTATTCGAGAGAAAAGTACTACGAAAAATATATGGACCTATGTATGTCGACGGCAAGTTTCGCCATCGGATAAACCATGAGCTGTATGAGCTTTACCACGGCATCGACGTAGCTAAAAGAGTCAGAATCCAATGACTTCTAAATGATACAGCGAGAAAGGTGCTTGAAGGCGAACCTGAAGGTGGGCGCAGATCAGGAGACCCAAAAATATTTGGAAGGACCAAGTGGTAGGCGACGTGCCACCATCTGGTAGGACTAACTGAAGAACTCACGCAGAAGACCGAAGCGTATGGAATGCTTAAATACTTCAGGCCTCTAATTTATGAACCACGTTCGTAAGTTATAATGGGGCATTTAAGTTAGTAAGTAATTAAGTACGTAAAACTATGAGAGTCCGTTCGGAGCCAGAAGGGATGTGGGAATGGTTTTGGTTTTCTGAGGGTTTGTTTGTTATTGGAAAAATATTATTTTCCAAAAATATGTAACTATATTTTGGGTGAACAGAAGGGGTCGGGCTATTCTGCACATTTACAATCCCATTACTTTATTTTAGAAATATTAAAACTGGTAAGTTTTCATAAAGATCAGTTAAGTTTTATTTATCCTGCCCAACAACCAGCCAGACGGACACGGATAAGTCGTCTAAAAAAGTCCCGAAACTAATTTGGTCTTATGAAACTTGGGGTCTACCACGTCGCCTTTAATGCGTTAAAAATATTCTCGCCCTGCAGTGGACTAATGTAAAAATTTATAATGGCATATTCAATATATTATGCCATTCCAATCTTCACAAACCGTTACTAACAAGCTTTAAGCCAAATGCAAAAAAAAAAACAAAACTTAAGTACTTTATACATTACTACTCGCAACATTTCAAATCAATTTATCAGAGACGCATGTTGTTACGGTTCAATGTTACACATGTAACATGTAGTATAGCAACCAAAACCCAGAATTCCTAAGAAACCTTCACTACACCTCAGTACACGTCGTTGTTCACCAATGTTAATCAATAAGTCACTTTGAGATGTTAACCTTTTCATATCAGACGACATTGACGAACAACTAGAACAAAACCACCGCAAACAAAAGATGTTTCCATGTAAGGATATACTGCCATTGTTCACATAGTTACCATATAAATAGCTACAGATATGTATAGCACAACAGTCACCCTAACGTGCATAAAGTTATCTTTTGTTTAGAATTTTATGCGCTTCTCGCAATCGCTCATACGTATAGCAACATACATACCTACATACAGCCAGTGCTAGCAAGTAAACGCAACAACGACTACTACTACTACTATTGCTACTGTAAAGTCTTCCTTTACTGTCACAATGCGAATGAATATGGCTTATTCATCGTTGGATCGTAGTACAAATGTGATGCTAGTCAATGTTAAGTCTTTAAATTGCTATTGAAATTTTGTCGAGAGTATGCAAAGGGAGTACAATGTTTTCATTACACAAAAAGGCCACCAGGCAATATTTCAACAACAGCATCAACAATATGCTACAATATGCTGTAGTACATAAAAGATAACTTAGTTCAAGGATAACCACGAAAATGTGGTATGCAAAAAACAAAAACAAAACAAAAAAACATCATGATAAATTTTATTTTGTATTATTTCTTTCATCTACGTAGGTTTCCTTTTGTAATATTTCTATCACCGAAATGATTGTTTAAGACATTTTGCACTTTAGGCCCTAGACGGTATAAAATATTTTATTTATATATGTATCATTTGTTGCCAGTGGGGACTACTTACAACCTGGATTGAGATGAATTAGTGCTCATCGTGAATTCTGTAGGAGACGGTTTTAACAGTGGTTTAACCAAAATAATAATAATTAATACTAATTTTAATTAGCAAAAGTTCGTGTGAATGAACTTAATGATAAAATATATCATCGTCTAAGTAAAAAGATACTAGTTTTGTTTTAATTAAGCATTTTTGATGATATAGAACCCATTACTTCTTATTCTTTAAATATTCAGAGTTTGTTTAGAATACAAAAAGATGGATAAAATGCAAATTAAGTATCTTGAAGCACCAGGTTAGACATTTAATGTAGTTCTTTAATACTTGCATTACGTCTAAGCGTTTCCACAATTTTGTAAAATATACTTTAAAAAATGTTGTGATCTTATATAACACAGTACAACACATGAAAGGGGGCCCGCCGTGGCATAGTGGTTAGAACACGCGACTACCATGCGGGAGATCGCAGGTTCAAACCTGGCTCCGGTCATCTTAAAAGAAAAAAATAAAGAAAATTTTCTTTCATTGTCGGCTCCCCTCGAATGTTGTTGACAGCAACTTCGCAGTATTAAGCGTCGATTCAATCGTCGTGTCTAGTAAGAGCTTCTCAAACAGTGACGTTCGCATTCGTCGATAAACAAGTAGGTGCCGTTAGTTGTGAATCTAAAAATAGAAAGCGTGTTAATTCACAACAACGCGAGAAGCTATCCCATACCTCATTCATGGGGTGCAAAGGGAAATTAAGTTTTTAAGTTAAGTTTAAGTACAACACATGATTTGGGACTCAATTCTGAGAACTGCACGTGAAAGTAACGCTAAAAATAAGAAGTTCTGCGTCATTCGTTTTGTAAAGTTACATGCCATATTAATTTAATATCGATTTTAAGTTAGTAAATATCGAATAGGGGAATTTGTCACGTTTTAGGCTCTTTTGTTATATTGTTATATGGTGGCGTATGATTATCATATGTAATATTCCACATAAATCATAAGCCACCAGAGTACAACAGTTTTATTGTAACTGGTACAAAATAAACCCAGTTCAAAATCATTTGATGAATGGAAAGTGAAGCTGTTGCTTATGTAGGGAAACGTTACATGAACAGAGAAAAGGAATGGTAGTTCTTAATTTTTTTTAAATGTACTTACTTACTTAAGTGTCCTATTACAACTTACGAACGTAGTTCATATATTTGAGGCCTGAAGTATTAAAGAATTCCACGCGCTTCAGTATTCTTCGTGCGTTCTCCAGTTAGTCCTACCAGATGATGGCTCGTCGCCAATCACTTGGTCCTTCCAACGAAGTTTGGGTCTTCCTGCTCTGCTCCATCCTTCAGGTTCGCCTTCAAACACCTTTCTCGCTGGAGCATTTACATCCATCCTGGCAACATGTCCCAGTCATCGTAGTCGTTGGATTCTGACTCTTTTAGCTACGTCGATGTCGTGGTAAAGCTCATACAGCTCATGGTTCACCCAATGGCGAAACTCGCCGTCGACACAGATAGGTCTATACTCGTATATTTTTCGGAGTACTTTTCTGTCGAATACTCCCAGGTTTTGTATGTCCATTGTCGTTGGCACCCACGATTCGGCAGCATACAACAGAATGGGTAAAATTAACACCTGGTATAGCTGTTTCTTCGTATCTTGAGATAAGGTGGTGTTACTAAAGTGCTGCCGAAGTCCGTAAAAACACCTTTTCTATTGACGAGAAAACTGCAGTATATTCTGCAGATTACGGCCAATGATGTCTATTTCATCGGCATAGGCTAGTGGCTTGTAGCTCTTGTGGTATATGGTACCAGACATCTTTACATCAGCCTTTCTCAACACGTTCTCCATAACTATATTAAATAGTGTACAGGACAGGATATCACCCTGCCTGAGATCTCTTTCTATGTTGAATAGTTCAAAGTGACCCTTACCAATCTTAACCGAGGATTTGGTGTTTTCCAAGGTTCATCCGCAAAGTCGAATAAGCTTTGCAGGAATACAAAACGTTAACATGGCCTCATATAGTCTATTCCTTATCGGAGTGTCGAAGGCAGCTTTGTAGTCGGTCTCCCTGCCTATTTTAGCATTTAAAACGCCAAGTACAATTTTGATTTCATGGCTGGGGCTACGATCATATACATATTCTAGGCTCTCGTAGAACTCATCTTTGTCCTCAACGCTTTTCTTTCTGTCGGAGCATGGGCACATATGTGTGGTGTGTGGAAAAACTTTGTTTTGACTCTTATGGTGGCTAAATGTTAACACATCGGGTTGAACCTTGAGACTAGGTGTCGGAGTCTCTTGGCAACCACAAGTCAGGATCCAAACTCGTGCTTGTCCGAATGGCTAATATAGTAGAGGTCGCACGTCTTCATGCGCGAGCACCCAAGTCCCGTTCACCGGATTTCCTGTAAAGCGGTTATGTCCTGACGGGTGTTAAAGCCATGTTTCCAGTAGTCAGTGCATGGAGGTACTCGCTCCGCAGTAGTACCACGAATGCGGAGCTTTGTGAGTAGTCTTGAAGTGCAATTTGCAAGGATCACTCCGGGTTTGCCAAGTTAAACCAATCAGAAGCTTTACCTTGCATCACACTCCCGATGCATTTGTTTCAGCTAAATCGGACTAGACTATGCCAAACAAAAGAGCCTAGAACGTGAATAATTCCCCTATACGATACTTGCTAACTTTAAAATATTTCCCAAAATTGTACCATTTGACTCTCAATAGATTGTGAATAACATCAAAATTTCTCCATCGATTTCTTTAGGACAGATATAATATTTTTTCGCAACTGATCTTTCTTCACGACTTTTGTTAAGAGTTTTCATAACGATCTCCACTATAAAACGAAAGACTTATGAAAACATATATAGCTAGATTTAACATGAACTTCCATTGGTTTGAGTTATCTGTCATCATAATGCATCAAAATCGTATTTACAAAAGTTATACCGAATGTCCTTGATCTATTGTCAACATCAACATTTGTTATTTTTCAGTTGTTAAATAAATAATTTAATATTTAATTAACTTAATAATTACCAAACACGCATTCATTTACATATAAACAAGAATTATATCTGCATGGAGAGAAAAAACAAGAGTAACACAGTAAATTACACAAACATTTCAATGTATGAATCAGATCCCTTTGCACTTCATAAAACAGTAAAGGTATTAACGGGGGAGGAAAATGTTAATGAAACAGATACAAATCTGCTGATCCCATTTCCTTCATCTCTTGTTTGCACAAGTAAAAATTTGCACTTTACTCTTACGACCGTTTGCTTGCATGTGTTAATCTCACAGTAACTTAAATCAGTGTAACTTTATAGGGATCAATCCAAACGAACCCAGAGCCGTATGTCCCATCTCCATTACTTGGTTACCACCTCCTTGAGTGTCCCACGAGATAAAGAGTAAACGTAGCAAAACCAGAAAATGAAAACAAAAATAACAAGATTCATTTCCATGGCGCCACACTACAGTTAAGAGATAAGAATCTAATTATTTAAATAAATAAGAGAAACAGCAGCGCAGCAATAATAACACTTCCTTGGCCAGCACCATGAGATTCTGCCTGTATGTTTTGTGTATATATTTAATTCCGAAAATCATGAGAAATCCTTAAAACGGAAAAGTAATCAAGAGTATAGCAAATAAAAGTACGATTTTTATTTTTATACCTCACTCCACCCACCTAGATTGTGGGTGTGGTGATATCAGTGAGGGGGGTAATCAGCAAATCCTGCATTATGCTCAGACATAGTTCATGGTTAACATTGGTCGTCTGTCTGTACACATTTATATGTGGGTGTATGACTGTCGAATACACACACACACTTTCGTAAGCTCGATGCAATAAAATAGAACGCGTTAGCTTTGCGGTTTTTCTCAAATGCTTAAATTGTAAACACAATCGTTATGCCCAACGGACTATTTCTACTGTTTACAAAAGTAAAATGTTGGTAGCTGTTTGTTTTTTTTTCATACCAAAACAGTTCGTGTTTGGCTTAGTGCATTCACTTGTTTAGCCACATTGAATGCACGTGGAGAAAACACTGTTGGCCTGTGAAGATTATGTGGGGGATCAGTGTTTAGAATGGTTGTATATGATTGCCAGTTGGGTAAACGTAATCTTTTTTTTGTGTTTTTAGAAATTTAATTGAGGATAGATTTATTTGGGTGTACCTGCCTGCAATTACTTAGTAAATGGGTAGAATTAAAAAAAAACCGCGGTCATTTGCAGGCAAGAGTTTGTTGATGTCGATAATTATTTCCTGCAGAAATGTATTTTTAATATAGATCTTAACATATTTGACAGGGCATCTTAACGTATTTTATATGCCCATATGTCTTTATGAGGTTTGAATCCACGAAAAAGAAACAAATGGAACCCCCAAATGAAAACGACACCCCTGACTCTCTAAACAGAATATAGTGGCACCCTATCCAACTGGCGGATGTCCTAAAAAAATACAAGGCTGACATTACCGCCATCCAGGAGATGAGAAGTACGGGGCAGGTATGCTTGCGACGTAAAATTACGACATCTATTGCAGCTGCAATGCGGAAAAGTACGAACGTGGATGTGGATCTGTTTTTGGATAGAGACTCACCATTAACCTGTCTCGCGGTTCAATCGTTGTGCACATGCCCCGACGAAGATTAAGACGATGCGATTAAATATGCATTCTATGAACGCCTAGAGGATATATACGACCACTGCCCTGAAACCGACATTGAAATTGTCCTGGGAGATTTTAAAGCAAAGTTAGCAAGAGAAGATGTTCTACGTCCATCTATCGGTAAAGTCAGCTGCGTACCGACAACGGATTTAGGCTGGTTAGCTTCGCAACGACAAGGAACATCGAAGTATATTTCAGTATAAATATATCAACAAGTTAGTAAATATTTCAGCATTAATATATCCAAAAGGTAACTTGGCTATCCCCCGATCAGTATTGCAATAACAAAATTAATTATGTGTCAAAGGAGTTGCGCGTGATCCGTGGTTCTATCATTAGCTCGTATCATAACCTGGTTGCAGCTAAGGTGCCCACAATATTGTGCAAAACGAAAAACAAACGTAGCCAGTCGCAAAGAAAGCTGGACATCGCGAAGCTGCAAACCCCAGATATAGCCACTTCTTACTCCAACCAGCTTTCCCAACTACTACGACACAACGACTTCACTTCTGACGTTCCCGATACTTAGTGGCAGCGTATTGCTCTTTCATTGCAACTGCCGCAACAGCCGTGCTTGGTTAAGAAAACCGGCGCTCAGACGAATCCTGCTATGATGAAGATTGTAGCACAGCTTCTGAGGAACAGGATGCCGTTTATAGGGCAACGCTACAGCCAATTGTAACATGGGCTGTTAGGCAACGGCAAAAGGAGACAGTTACACAGGCGAGGCAGCCATTTAAGTGAAAAAAAAACGTCGAGTGAAGGAACGGGAGAACGAGGATATAGAGTGCTACAGGGATATAGGTTAAGCCCAAAACTTTACTAGAAAGTAAAAGCAAAAGGCTACGGTAATGGGCGCAAGCCCCCGAGATAGCCACTGCCTACTCTAACCAGCTCCCCCAACTACTATGACACTTAACGCCTTTACTTCTGACTTTCCCGATACTTAGTGACAGCGTATACGTATTCCATGGCAACCGCTGCAACAATCGTGCTTAGAAATGAAAGATGAATCCTGGTACGATGAAGAATGTCGCATAGCATCTGAGGAACAGGATGCTGCTTATAGGCCAACGGTCTGTTAGTGAACGGCATTAGGAGACAGTGAAACAGGCGAGGCAGCCATTTAAGTGAAGAAAACGCCAGATGAAGGAACGGTAGAACGAGAATATAGAGTGATAAAGAGTTAGAGGTAAAGCCCGAAGCAAACGGTTACGGTACGGGATCCCCTCATATAAGGACAAGGATGGAAATCTTGTTACAGATACGCAGAGTGTGCTGCATATATGGAGAGAACACATTCAGAAATTGCTGATTCCAGAAGGCACCACACTTAAAGGTATCACGCCAATTGTCAACGACGGCTTAGATTGCCATCCACCAAGCCAAACCTGTGTAAATATCGCGGTTAAATAATGATAAAGCAGCCGGTGGTGATCAATTTCCGGCAGAGCTCTTCAAGTTCGGTGTCTCCTACTCACATTTTGACTTAACGAGTGCCTGTCAGATGACTGCAACATACGTGTATTATATTGTGCTAATAAAATATGTGTGGGCTCCAAAAAGCGCAGGGTAAACCTTTTACCTGTCGAGTGTGCTATGTGAAAGACTAAAGCCAATGTTATCCAACCTAATCGGTCCTTATCAGTGTGGCTTTAGACCTGGTAAATCAACAACTGACCACAAAATCACACCGACAAATCCTCGAAAAGACGTAAGAGAAACAGATCGACAAGTATCATCTTTTCGTCGACTATAAACCTGCCTTCGACAGCCCGATACGGCAGAAATTACTCGAAGCCATGGCTGAGATTGGAATTCCAGCGAAGCTGATACGACTTTGCGGAATGACGCTGACTAACACGAAGTCTTCAGTGAAGATTGGCAAGGACCTAACGGAGCCATTCTATATCAGACGAGGCCTAAAACAAGGTGATATCCGATTGTGTTACCTCTTCAACATAGGGATGCAATAAACTCGAGTGGCACGATATTCAACAAAAGCCACATGCTACTTGCGTACGCTGATAACGTAGACATCATCAGTCGAAAACTGTGGCATGTGACTGCAGCCTTCTCAAGTATATAACGGTGAACGAGAACAACTGCGTAACGTTGACAACTATAATTTCGAGGTGCTAGATCATTTTATCTACCTATGCTCCGCCAAAACAAATAATGTCAGCTTAAAAATCCGGAGAAGAATCCTGCTTGCTAATAAATGCTACTATGGATTAATCAAGGGTTTAATGACAGAGTCCTCCCTCGTCGAACAACAATTCAGCTGTACTGGTTGTACCTGTCTTGATGTATTGGTTCAAAATCCTGGGCTATGACAAAAGCGGATGAACCGGTTCTGGCAGCATTTGGGAGAAAAATACTCCGTAAAATATATGGGGCCATCAGCGTTAATAGAGAGTATCGGCGTCGTATGAATCATGAGCTGTACGAGCTGTACACAGACTTTGACGTGGTCAGGCGCATTAAGGTGCAGCGGTTGCGTTGGCTAGGTCATGTTGTACGCATTGGAGAAAATGCTACAGCTCGAAAAGACGGCGCAGAAGAGGGCGACCAAAACTTCGTTGGAAAGACCAGGTTACTGACAACCTTACAGAACTTGATGTGACTAACTGAAGAAGAAGAAGCGCGTAAGATCGAGGGGCTTATAATATTATTTTACGTGCGGTATATAATCCAATAGGATTACAAAGAAGTGTCAGCTGAATAAGTAAGTTAGTAAGTAATGATTTCACTTTGTAATATGTTATGTACCAAACAAAGAATATCTCTCTTCTGAATATTAAAGTATTCATATTTTTTTCACAAAAATACAGTTTAACGTAGAATCCGATCGTCTGCTAGACATGTCGTTTGCCTCTGCTACTCAAAAGTTGCTGTCGACCACATGGAGCGGACGCATATCAATGGAATGTAGATAGATGTGGCAGGGCTCGAGCCCAGGCCACCTGTTTGATAGTCGCATGCCATGGTTGGGGTATTCCAAATAATGACATCTTTTTTTTTCATTTACACTATATTGGAAACAACAAACAACTGCATCTTCAATGGCTGCAACGTTTTAAAAAATTCCTTTGCGTTATTGTATATTCTCCGTGTACTGCCGCAAGTTCGACGAAATTCAAAAGCTAAAAATAGTTTTCTTCATAAAATTAAATGCTTAACATTTCGCAAACATAGAGAGAAGCTCCAGACATTATACAAATCAACACAAAGCAAAAAAATTGTTTTCTCAAAGGTTATGCTGCGGCGTAGTCATAAGTCCTTGAACTAACGCAGAAATGTTGTGGATTTACCAATGACTTTAGCTATATGATGAAGATACGTAATTCGGTTTCGGCATTTTTAATAAAAGTTTGTAGGTCAAATTTATGCAAAAAAAAATAGATTATAATTTAGTTATACTCACGCGTTAGAACTTATGCAAATGAAAAATGAAAAGTTTAAGGTCAACTGTAAATAAATCTAATTAAATCAAAATTAACTACTGGCATTGCTCTTATGCAACCAGAAATTTGTAGTTCCACTGAATAATAGATAAATAAATAATAAGGATTGTTGACAAACAAAAATCTAATAAATATTGAGTTTTTAGTTAATGTATATCCTAAAATGGCATTGTATTCTAGTAAGATATGTATGAATCCCCAATTTACAGTAGAATGGTGACTAATTTAAGATTCTAAGATTCGACACTCTACTCGCCTAGTATTTACCTCGTTTACTATTCAAAGTATTTCTTTCAAGATTTGGACACTCGACACACTCTCTCCCTCTCTGTATACTCTTATTAACTCTTTCTTTCTACACATCATTAAATGCAAAATTTGGCTAATATCAACTGATTTTTAGATTTATTCCAGTTCAAACATGTTCAACCAATCATAAAGTCATAAAATTATATCCCCACTTAAAATCTACATTCTTTAAGTACATTTTTCTCAGTCCAATGATAAATTCGTCTTTCGTTTAAGTTGCAAAATATTTTCAGCTGCAAGTCTTTAAGTTACATTTATTATGAAATGAGAAACGTGCCTCGCATTATTGCCCAAACACACTGTCGCAGCTGCTATGTATGTGTATGTGTTTCACGGAGGGCTTTTCGCATTTATTTTGCGTTTTTTTTATCATTTTGCTTGCCATGGTTCATATTTCGAAATACCCTTCAATTGAAAATTGACAATTTTCGATTGTGTGACACCGCACGTACACTCCATATGAAAGGGCAAAAGAAAGTTATTTTCATAGCACAAAAGAGATATAAAGTTGCATGCGTCTTTTACTACCCCATAATAACCAAAGCGAACGAAAGGACATCAGATAAAAAAAAAAAAAAAAAAAAATATTTCAATACCTAAAGGTGGAAAACCGTCAATACACATACTATCAGGGTACTGTTGGGTACACTCACCTATATGTAGTCCATACAACAATTGAACACGTTTTTTATCGTTCGCCTCACATGTCTCTAAATGTGAAAAGTATCACTTGCTATGTCCATCACCCCAACCACAATGAGAATACGCAAACTAAAGGGTGGTAAACTTTGCATGTGACATTGAAACTGTTTTGTTTATACACATATGCAGACGTGTGTGATGGCGGCCAAAGGGTTTGGTGTTCATAAGTTGTGTTCGAACATCTCTTCTCATATATATACATACATAAACTAAAAATAATTGCTGAACCTCAACCCGATGGTACACTCGAAGGCGGCCAGGTAACAAATTGAACAGCAGAAATACCTGTAGAAAAGAGTTCAAATGTCCATAGCACTATAAACTGGTGTGCAGCAGCCAAGGAAACATTATTAAATACTACTGCCGCAGTTAAAACATTGTGTACTTTTCTGGTGTGCTTAAACTAGACTATGGCGAGCATAGTATGTAAGTATGTATGTATGCATATACGTATTTGTGCTGTGGGTCAGCTCTTTTTTCTACCATCAGTCTTTTGTAACTTGAACATGTCGCATTTTTTTCGTTTTTGCCTTGTTTTTTTCCATTGCCTTACTTACAATATGCATTTACTCACGTCCCAGTGGTTTCTAACCTCACTTAGGTTGCCGTACGTCCTTCCGCCCCGGTTGCCTTGGGTACTTTTGTGTCATTGGACTGTGTATGAAGTTTGAGAAAGATTTTGTGATTGTTCAGTTTTTTTTTTGTTCTGGGTCTTAAAACTGGTCAGTGTAAAACAATTTAGTTGCAAATACCATAAGGTAACAAACTAGTAGATATTTAACAAGCCATATGTTCTACGTATGCCGGTGATGATGGGGAATATGGGGAGACGTGATTAAACTTGAAGGCTAGGGGTGCGATAGTGGTGTATACTTCAGCTAATTTTATGTGGTTGGGAAAAAAAGCATAAGCCAAAAGTTGGGTGGGTTGGGGTGAAGTCAAATGGTGGGGAAGGGGAAAGAATCCACATCAAGCCAATCAACTGCCCCGCAGTCGCCTCTAGACGTGTTAAATGTTAAACCGAAGCCCAGTCGTTTTTCTCCCGAATATAAATATCTAATTTTATAAATTTTGCCCTAACTGCATCAAAGGTTCAACCCTTGGGTAGTCCCAATAAAATTTTTATATTACATATAATTTGTTTTATGAAATCTGCTTCTGCCTGTCTCTGGGTGCCTCGTAAAGTCATTTTTCCTTCCAAAGTTTTTCCCAAACATACCTACCATTTTCACCCCTTAAGGGGCTCCCAAACAAAAATCAAATTTTAATAAATTTTGCTACCACCGCTCTAATTAACCTAAAGGTGCCCATAGAGGAGTCCAATATATCACCATCCATCAATATTTTTGCGACCTCAATAGTTTCTTAAAACATTATATTTAAACTTTATATTTAACCCTTAGGTGGTCCCTATACATTTTTATATTTTTTATAATTTTTTTTTAAGAAATCAGCTCCTGCCCCTTCCATGGTGCATCCTAGTGGGTAAATTATATAACCGACCCCCAGTCGTTTTTTCCTCCTAACATTTTTCCGAACATACTTACCCCGATCTTAACCCCCTAAGAAGACTCCCATGCAAAAATCAAATTTTTGTAAAATATGCTCCCACAGCTCTAACTGCCCTAAAGGTACCCCTAGAGAAGTCAAATATATCACCAATCCCCAAATGTAAATTGTATAACCGACCCCCAGTCGTTTTTTCCATCTAACATTTTTTCCGAACTTACTTACCCCGAAGAAGGCTCCCATGCAAAAATCAAATTTTTGTAAAATTTGCTCCCACCGCTCTAACTGCCCTAAAGGTACCCCTAGAGGAGTCAAATATATCACCAACCCCCAATATTTTTGCAACCCCAGTAGTTTCTCAGAACATATATACCTTTTATATTAAACCCTTAAGTGTTCCCTATACAATTTTTATATTTTTTTTATAATTTTCTGACGCTCTCATGGTGCGTCCTAAAGGGGGTTAAATGTATAACTGACCACCAGTCATTTTTCCCTCCTAACATTTTTCTCCATCATAACTACCACCCCTCTTCACCTCTTAAATGTTTATAAGTTTAGCTTCCACCGCTTTAACTGTACCAAAGATGCCCCTAGATGAGTCAAATGTATGGCAGACTCTCAATATTTTTCTTTCCCAACAGTTTCTCAAACATATCTGCCCTCTATCTTCAACCCTTAAGGTGATCCACATACAATTTATTTTATTTTTTATAATTTTTTATGAAATCTGCTCCTGCCTGTCCCAGGGTGCCTCCTAGAGGGGCAAATTGTATGACCTACCCCAGTAATTTTTTTCTCCTACCATTTTTTCCGAACATACCTACCCTGATCTTTACCCCTTAAGGAGGATCCCATACCAAAATATAATTTTTGTAAAATTGCTGCCAACCCTCTAACTGCTATAAAGGTGCCTCTAGAGGAGTCAGATATTTCACCAACCCCCAATATTTTTGCAGCCCCAATAGTTTCTCAGAATATATCTACCCTTTATATTTAACCCTTAGGTGGTCCCTACACAATTTTTATATTTTTTAGAATTATTTTTAAGATATCATCTCCTTTCGGTCTCATTGTGCATCCTAAAGGGCTAAACTGTATAACTTACCCCAGCCATTTTTTTCCTACTAATATCTTTCCCCAACATACCTAACTCCGATCTTCACCGCTTAGATCCCTTTGCTTCTTACCCGCTCAATTTTAAGAGTTGGATCTTTCATAGGTTAAAATTGTAATCCTTTATGAATCCAAGTCCGGGTCAATGCTTCTCTGCCGAAATATGCTTATTTTGCCATTATACCTGCTATAAAAGAGTGATATTAGTCGTCTCTATAAATAATCCGGATATTCTCAGTATAAATCTCCCCATTAAGTTTTCTTGCCTTTAAAGTATCTAGCAGGTAATAGACGTTAGTTTCATATCTTTCGCATCTTCTCATAAAGTGGCGCGAATGTATTTAAGTTTTTTATAAATCTTTAAAATTTTTCTGGTGTTATTAACACTTCTCTCATAATCTTTTATAAACATTGAAAAATATTCAGGATGCATGCTATTTACCAAATTAATATATCAAGGACGATCCTGGCAATATAAGAACACAATAAGTTTTACTACTACATTTAAAACATGTACACAAAAAAAATATTCTTAAAGTGTCATGTGTCTTCTCGTGTTCCCCTCTCTCACTCTCTCTCCTACAGTTCTGTGTATGATGTTCCTTTTTTTTTGTTTCCTCAAATGCTTAGGAATTTGTACAATTACAATTTGGAAAACAGTTTTTTCCTGTCCTTTTTCCACCTTGACTGACCTTTTTGTGTTGATTCACCTCAATTTGCAACACCTTATTTGTGCACCCCTCTTATCATGGTCAACCAATTTGACCCCTATTTGTTGTTGGACGTTGTTCTCCTTTATAATGTTTAAACAAACGTTCTTTTTTTGTTGTTGTTGCTTTCTTTTTATATCTTTGTTGTCGTATTCTTTTGACATTCTCCGCATACACATACGCATACAGACACACAAGCGATATCCTTTGATGCCTGGCATGTCTATGGGAGAAGGAGTAAGTTGACCCCTGCATTCTAGATGCATCTTACTACTACTATACCTCTTCTCTCCTTTTGTGTATGTTTACATGCAACAACAAGAATGAATGCCAGCAAGCAAAAAAAAAGAGGATAGAATACCTTATGTTGCATGTTTAGGTGTCAAAGCATAAAATTGCATTCTTTTGACATACTCGTTCGTTGTGATTGTTATCAAACAAATGCAAAACTTAAGCGAAACTTTTATTTAGCGACATAGTACAAATACACATAGATGCACACACAAACACACATATACAAATAGAGTCAACATCGTCGAGGACAATAACACAAGCTACAATTTTTATGTTGGAATGAAATTGAAATTCTTATCATTTGCTCTTTATGCTGGAGAGGGAGGGAATGAAATAAATAAAAGCAAATAATTTAAAGATTTGCTGATGACGATTTTAAATTTAATCTTGATCTCATGTACATACATAGACAAATGTATACACGTTTTGTTCATGAAAGAGAGAGAGGTTGTATGTTTCACAGCATGTTGAAAACAGTTTCATATCTATTTAAAGCTTTGATGTTAATGTGAAGCAACAAACGAAGAAAAATAAACTCCTACATATGTTTTATTTTGGTCAATTTGCTGAATATGCTGGCAACACAATTTTCCTTGAAAATTATAGGAGAAAATATATTGAAAGGAAAAATTTTGTTTTTTTTGGGATAAATATAATGTCGTGCTTTTTTTTCTTAATGCCTTTTGATTTGTTACATGTTGGTAGTTCAATGACCTTTTGTGATATCCAATATATTTATTGATTTTGTAGAAAGCCACGTGTATGCTGCGAATATCTATTTTTATACCCTCACTTTTAGGGATAAGGGTATATATCATTTGTCACATTAAAGGAAACATGTAAGACCCCAGGTATCTAAAGACCATTTCTTTGCAGGACTTTTTTCACGAACATGTTAGGTATCCCTAGAAGTTGTATGGACTGCTCTTGTATTGTCGTAATTGAGTCGATGCTTGACACTTACCAAACAAATACACAAAGAGAAAAAGCGTTCACTACTTTTGCACCAAAAATAATTTTCAATATTGAATTAACTAAAATACCCAATCTCAATGTCTACGTTATTAATATATCTCATTAAATATTTAGTCTCCCGCGACTAAAACAAAAAATTAAATATCTACACAGCTACCTTAAGCATCGTTTACCATATTCACAATTGAATTAAGAAAACTTTTCCTGACATTTCTTTGGAATATGTCATTTGCATAAAAAACGTGGTCACTTTTAAATAATAAATCACCACCCCGCTATCTCTCTCTATGGCAACAGGATTCAAATTTGACTTTTTCTTGAAATTCGTAATTGTTCTTGAATAAATCATTAGTGAATTTACCTGATTTTATATAAGCCTAGCAATACCTTAATACAAACAAGAAAATCCACAAGTTGTGTGTACCTTATATAATACGTATTTATACATGTAAACGTATTGTAGCCTAAATATTTGTTTGCATCCATAATATATTCATTATTTAGCAATTGTCTGACAAGTAGACGGGTTGTGGCCTCCCGGCTTGCTGGACATGTGCTTGCAATATACGTATTTCCATATACTACTACACAAGTAAGACACTACGACAACTTTGCCGTTTCTTTATTTTACGGGTATTATCTTTTGGGGTAACAACAGAATAAAACAAAATAAAACAATGAGGGAAAAACAACAGAAGAATGCTTGTTGCATTGCTTATGCTTTTGTTGATTCACAAGTCAATATTTACTTTATCGTATACATTATCTTGGTCAAGGCTATCACTGTATATGTCTTGGGCTTAGTTTGTATCAACTTTACACACCGACAGACAGACAAAAATTGTATAAGATTTAGATATTATTTCAAGATATTCGCATAACAAACGAAGATGACAACAAATAACCGGGTGGGAAGGAAGGGGGGACAGTTACAGAACAATTTTCGTATTTTTTTTATGTAGTATTTGATATTGTTATGCATTAACTGAGATTATGGTAATTGTTGTTTTTATTGTGCTCAATGCGTTGGAATGTTAAATTGAGTATTAACTGAGTTTGGCGTTCAGTGATATAAAGGGGATTACTGTTATCAGTAGATCGTTATATTACATTATCTCTATTAGTTGACATTTTTTGTTGTTTGCTGTTGTTGCTGTTGTGATTTTATTTGCAATGCATTACAATGAATATTAGCCTAATGGTTATGTCTGCCTGACAAAGGGAGTTTAATAGACAAGTTCGCCTGAAATATGGATAAGACTAGAAGTTTTGCTTGCTTTAGCTATATGTAATATTTAGATAATGTAATTTTTAGGACATTTTTTTATTTCTGTTGGATCAAGAGAGTTTTTGAATCTTTTTTAATATAACGCTCATTTGGCGTCAGGAGTGTGATGCAAGGTAAAGTTTCTGATCGGTTTAACTTGGCAAACCCAGAGTGATCTTTACCAAGTGCACTTCAAGTCTACTCACAGAGCTCCGTATTCGTGGTACTACTGCGGACGGAGTACCTCCATATGGGGACGTTGGGAAACGATTGGTATGGATCACTCTATACCATTCAACGATGATATATACATCATTGGCCGAAATCTGCGGGATATTACTGCAGTTTTCTCATTGCTAGAAAACGAGGACAAAACTAAAATAATGATTTCGACGAACACGAACAAAGAGTCCTCTCGATGGGGACGCACCGTCAGCCAAGAAATCAAGAGTAGAATAGTGTTTGCCTATAGATTGTTCTTACGGACTTCGGCAGCACTTTAGTAACACCACCATATTTAAGATACGAAGAAACAGCTGTACCAGGTGTTAATTTTACCCGTTCTGTTGTATGCTGCCGAATCGTGGGTGCTTACGACAACGGACATACAATACCTGGGATTATTCGAGGGAGAAGTACTCCGAAAAATATATGGACCTATCTGTGTCGACTGCGAGTTTCGCCCTCGGATGAACCATGAGCTGTATGAGCTTTACCACGACATCGATGTAGCTAAAAGAGACAGAATCCAATGACTACGATGGCTGGGACATGCAGCCAGGATGGATGTAAATGCTCCAGCGAGAAAGGTGTTTGTGCGAACCTGAAGGACGGCGCAGAGCAGGGACACCAAAACTTCGTTGGAAGGACCAAGTGGTGGGCAACGTGCCACCATCTGGTAGGACTAACTGGAGATCGCACGCAGAAGACCGAAGCGTGTGAAATTCTTTAATACTTCCTGAGTATGGGCGTTACAAATAAAAGAACAAAATGAATATGCTATGTTGTTTATAATCTTATTATAATTTTATGCTAGGCATCCCATAGCCTCGCAAGGCCAAGTATCGTTTTTTTCACACTGACACGATCGGCAATATCTAGCATATGCTTGTATCGCATTCAATACAAAAACAGACAGGAAAATTTAGTTCAAAGATAACTGAGAGAGCACGATTGTTGGGAGCGCACAACATTTTCGCCGTGTATCATACGACAGTGCTGACGATTTGTGTACGACAGCACACAAACACACCATATTGTTGTGTGCGTGGGTTCAGTTATCCAAACCACTTTTGCGATTAGATACAATTCCCACCAAACAATGATTTTCAGGGCGTAAAGGAATGGTATCGGGCGTAGCATGATGGTTAGAACACGCGACTACCATGCGGGAGCAAGTGATGGTCCACTAGCTTGAATTCATGGATCTTATATGGATGTAGCCGAAGTTTTTTCGTCAAAATTTTCTAGTGGACTGTCAACGGCGTTGGATCGTCAAAATCGAGTTCTACTGTTTTTGTGTGTGAAGATTTGGTAACAATAGATAACCAATATATGTATTGCTGGTTTTTACTAAAATCTTTTAAGTAATTGAATGCAATGCACAAATACAAAGAGTTTATTGCTCTCAGTCCTTTTTTCTACATTACACTGTCACCACTAAGCATATAGATATAGTCTATTTAATAATATACATCGTTTAACATAAAGGAAATTGTTTTTATGAAGAAAAAAAACACACAATACAATTTACGGTATAAATTTCACTACATCTGGGGCGAATAATGGTAATTGAAACAAAAAAAAATGTGCAATGCTATTGAATGACAATGACATTTTTCAATTATTATTTAAGTCAATTGTATTGGAACTCCAATTATAATGAAAAATTCCTATATATGGTATTCACGAACATTTTTACACACAAATTTTTTCTCCAATACTGACAACCAAAGTGTAAATACAGTTAACTTATATTGCCAACAAATATTTAATATTTTGTTACTTTGTCGTTGCACAAACACACGAAAGTGTTATAAAACAACAGGAGATTGTTGCTGCACCAACGCACACGCTGATTCAAAAACATTTACATACTTCAGTGCGTCCGTGCGCTTACAAACACATGTATGTAAGTTGTGTGTTGTGTATTACACACATGGTGGCGCCGCAACAATAACAGGAGATTTTTGCAACTATTCGACTATAAAATTAAGTATTGGTTCCCACTTACGCAAAAAATAAACCCTACTCGTAGGGGAGACAACACTGCGAACAGCTTTCTGATCATACTATGTGGGAAAATGTATACCGGAGCACATTCATACGCGTTACAGTTACATGTACGAGTGTATGTGCGTACACGAATGCCATTGTCTATGGCCATATATATGTAAGTAAGTGAAGCCGCGGCACAATACAATGTATGCACTATATTAATGTATGGACGGATGTAAAATGTAACAGTATATGAATGGCGGTCAAACTACAAAACCAAAAATTGTAATTAAGCGGTAGGTAAACAGAAAATTAAATATTAATCCCAATGGTACTTTACAAGCTTAAACATAATTATAACCATGGCAAAAACAAACCAATATAAAAAAATTTCGCCGTTAGCAAAATTGCAAAAACAAAAAAAAGGAGCAGGAAAAAAACAACACAATGATGATAATAATTAAATAATGAAAATACATAAAATGCTATGTCCATTCGTACAAGTTGTTGTAGGTTATCGCGCTGTGTCCAGGTTCCAAGGAGAACGGTAAAATGGATAATTGAGGTTGTTGTTGATTTGAATTAATTAAATGTTGATTTGAATTTATTATCACACTAAGTAGCAATGTAACGAAAAGTTTTCAGGTGGATGGTTTATGCGGTGGTACTGATACAAAAGTCTCAAGAGCAGTTGTAAGAGTATAAACGAATTGCAGCTAATCTAGATGTCGATTTGACTAATAATTGAATGATTCATTTGGCGAACCGGTTAACTCTATATGATAAATATTGTTATTGATATTGTTGTTATAACTGCTGTTAAGTTATAAATTTAAATAGAAG